>VVHJ01007466.1:18889-49700 GCA_015107715.1 Tylochromis polylepis
GGGGGGGGCATCTTTCATTTCTAAGTAGCCTTTTGACAAATGAAATGGGACTCAGACTTTTTCTTTTTTTTTTAATAACACTTGAGAGAATAAAAGCACCGCTCTGTTAAAGCACATTTAAATCTATGGGTTTTTTTTGTTTTTGGTTTAGTAAGGCCGATATCTAAAGCAGCAGGAGAAGGAAATGTCTGTGTCTCATCGGCAAAATGATGCATAAAAGAACGTTCCAAGAAGATGCCTCCTATACATACCTGCTCCTCTTTAAATCATCTCAGTCAGCATCTCTGATTAATGCAAAATGCAACATTAAGGCACGCGATGTGCCTGATTTCATCAAAATCACATTCAAATCAATCTGCCCCTTGAACAAGAGCAACCATCACCCAGACCTTTTCAAAAGCTGGATGCTCAGTATGAACCCAGCTAATCATTTAGCTTATTTAAACACTTTAACAGTCTTTTTGTGTGTGTTTATTTCTAATGAGACTCCATCCAAAACATTTTAGCCAAATTACAACAAAAAAATAGAGTTTTCCCATGCAAATCTAAAGCTATAACTTCCCCTAACACACCACCACTAATGAATTCTCCCATTTATCCCATGTGGATCCTGAGCTGTATGTGAGACCCCTTACTTTGTCAAGCACTGCCCTCTGGTGGCTGAAATGCACCAAACCGCAGCAGCACCGCAGACTCTTGTGCACCCGCTGTAATAAACAGGATCAACACAAAGCGTAAAGTTAACAGAGCACACTGACAGTGCAAGGAAATACTGGCACCTGGTGGCCAAATTAAATATTACAGGGAGATTAAGCTGAAGTTTCTTTGTATGTAGTGAGGGGAGATGTAGTGACGTGTAGATTTCTCCCCAGAGCTAGATATTGTGTTGTTTAACTTATTCCACAATAAGGAAGCTGAAGTTTGTGGAAATTAATGTCTTATTAAAAACTGTATTTAGCAGGTGGAAGAAGAAGCATTCAAGATGAAAAGAGGAACACCACAGAGAAGATTCATGGATGTAGTGAAGGAGGACATGCAGAGGGTGGCAGCAGATCTGCTAGGATGACCTCTAAAGGGAGACACTGAAAGAAGAAGGAGAACTTATAAAGTGTAAATTACATATGACAGCATGAGCTTATTAATAGTGATAATCAGTGTTAATTCATTTTTGCTTTGAATTCAGTTTAATTTCAGGTAATTTCCAGAGTGACTTCAATCATTACTGTATGGAGGGCATGTGTCCAAGGCAAGATTTAGGACAATCCGCACTTGTATTACCATAAAAACAGATGTTTTTGAAAGCAGTTGAGTCAAAGTCTTGCAGATATTCTCAATCAGTCTCAGTCTCAATAAACACATCCATCAGTGTCTTTAAGAGCAATCACAATAACAAAGAAATCTATTTTCTTTTGAAACACAGTTTTTCTAGTTGTTTTTATTTTTTTCGTTTGTTTGCCTAATTCTGACTCAAATGGAAGCTCATTTCTGTCACTGAAAATTTATCTTTTTTTCCCCGCCCTCTGTAAAGCCGAATTTTGGGTTAGTATCTCAAAATTTTAACTTACTCAGAAATAAGTTGAAATTTTGAGGCTAAATTTGGACTTGCCTTTTTTTCAGTGGCACAAACAAGCTTCCGTAGACTCTGAGGATATGTGAATGTAAGATTGTGAGAGAGTGCAGCCGGGACCTATTTAAATTTTCAAAGCCAACAAATGGGCTGTGCCGTAAATGTATGCGATACTACAGAGTTTGATATCAGTCCGATACCAAGTGAATACAGGGCCAGTATCACGATACCAATACCGATACCAACTTTACACAATAATTAGTTCATACAGTAAAACACACCTTTCAGCTTTTCATGTATTTTGAAACTGGAATGCAAATGTACCCGTCTCTAAAACACTCTGGGTCAGCTTCTGTTTTAAATGTGTTGTATGAATAAAACGCACTTGAAAGTCAACACAAAAAGTATTTTCTGATATTTTTCACAGTTCATGCTTGAGGGGTTTTTTTTTCACCTCCAATAAATGATTTATTTAGCACAATTCAGTAGGCTGATCAAATGATTTGAAGGTCTGAATATAATCTGTAGGCAATCACTCAGATAACGCTATGATCAGTAAAACTTTAGCATTAACTAATACCGAAGATCCAACATCAGTCATGACTGAAACATTACTTTCATCACTAGATGATCTACCTGGATATTCTTTTCCTCTCGCAAAGGACTCTGTCAGTGACCTCTGTACTGGAGGCCTGGGTCTATCTGAGGGACTATCTTCCTCCACGGGTGGTCTTTCATGCCTTTATAAAAAGTTGGTATTGCCATAGTGGATCATTTCTTGCCAACATGCACCAGTGTTTGCGATGTTTTCATTTACAGACGTAAATTTCATACATGATGCTCCTCTTTCTCACTGACTGTGGCCTACATGTCACTGCTAAACACAGCAGGGAGGGAGGGGGGGCGGAGCAACACATTGAACTTACAGGAGAGAAAACAAGCTAAAGTATCAATCCTTTCACACTAGTATCGATTCACTACTAATACCAGTAATGGTACCAATAATTATTGGTACTGATATTGATATTTGGAGGTGGGCAGAGCGATTCACATATCGATACCAACACTGGTATCAGATCGATACTAAAGCAATTGGATCGATACTTTTTTCTATCTTCAATTTCCAGTATGAATCCCACTGAACTGTGTTAAATACATTTTTATTACCGTTTTTTTTTCTCATGAAAAAATATACCTCAAACATGCACTATGAAAAATGTCTGCACAGAAGCTGACCCAAAGTCCTTTAAAGACAGGCACATTTGCATTACAGCTCTCTTTAAAAAACACACAGCATCAATATCTAAGAAAAGTTGAAATTTGTTTTTGTTTTTTCTTTTACTGTTAACTAATTATTGTGAATAGTAAAAACACAACACTGTCATTTGGTGTTCATTAAAATGTGTCCAGAATTTGGTAAATGTACGATGATTCAGCTCAGAACCCACGGCACACTTTTCCGCCCTACATAAGCTCGCTTTAGAGGTTAAAAATATTGGTATTGGTATCGGCGATACTGCCCTTAATTTACTTGGTATCGGATCAATACCAAAATTTGCAGTATCGCAGAGCACTAATCGATCCACCCACCTCTAATGTGCATACAGATGTGCAAAGATGTCCTACTTAACAGCAACAAACAGGGAACATTGGTTTGCAGTATTTCTGCAGTCCTTAAAACTGCATAAAGCCAAATGGTAGACAGCAATGGACTTTTTTAGGTGCTGGTCAGCTGCGTTTACAAAGAGCAGATAACTGTGTGTCCTCGTCTGGAGAGAGAAACTGAATTTGACTTTCTGCTGGGAATAAAATTGAGTGATTAGCAATAATAACAGTTCCGATCAGTAAAAAAGCAGCTTGTTACTGCTGCGTCTGCTGGATGTGGCCCGATAAATCTGAGGGGTCGTGATATGATTCATTAAAAGGTCGTGCAGTTCTGTTTTTCAGTTTTTGGACTTTTTCTCCAGTTAATTTATTTTAGTTTTCGGTGAAATCACATAGAACGACAGAGTTTGCATGTGTTTACAGCAACGTGGCGTCCAGTACACACTGCTACGCAGAAGCCAAAAGGCTTGGAAAGCAATGCTTTAATGTATACGCTGTATTTTTGAAAGCTGTTGGATTATTAGCTGTGTAAAAGAAAGTAAAGCTGTTAAATAAATGTGTGAATACTGGGTATTCTTGTACTTTATTTCTATTCTTCACATCTATTTTTGTGGCACTTTCTACTCTGTTAGCCTGGATTTTTTTTTTTTACATGCAAATATTTTACTTTTTACATTAAAGGGTTCATTTCTTTTATTTTGCAGATTTTAAAATTATTAAAAATATCTATTAATATGTTTTGCTGTATTGTCATAGATAAAGCTAGGATACAGTACTGTGCAAAAGTCTTGAGCCACACCTCAATTCTTAATATTTTGCTTCCAAGCAGCTGAACTTTGTTGTAATTTTAAACATGGTCCTGAGTAATAGTTCTCCAGGCTTTCTGTAAGCCTCTGTAAGTTGTTTTTTAGACATTGGCTGCTTTTCGTCTGGGGAGCAGCTCGGGGAAACCACCAGGTACACGGAGCCGGAGCCAGCCGAACCAGAGCCCAGCGAGCCGGAGCCAGAATTCCTCCCGGTGCTGCCCAGCCCCTCGTCTGGAGGGAAGACAGACAAAAAAACACATCACCAATAGTTGGTGGCCCAATGATTCCTGTTGTTCTTGTCGGTATTTTTTTATTATTGTTGTTTTTAAAAAAATTAATCTTCTAGTCAGTAATTAAGTCACTAATTTTTCAGTCCAGTCCTTCCACCTGACCATTTTCAGTTTTTTTGTTTGTTAAGGCTCCTCATGTGGTTTCATGAGTCTCCACAGAAAACACAAGTGGAGCGCAGCCTGTGAGCCGAATGGACCGATGGTCACAATGTACCAGCTGTACACTGAACAACATGCAGCATGTTAGATGGCTAAAGAACAGCCTGAGTGGCCTAATGGATAAGGCACTGGCCTCCTAAGCCAGGGATTGTGGGTTTGAGTCCCATCTGGGGTGCTGCACAGCAGAAGCGTGATGGGCCCATAACCCAGAGGTCGATGGATCGAAACCATCCTCTGCTACAGTTTTTACATAGCAAGCTTTCAGTTGTTGTCACTGGAATGGAAATTGTTCAGATATACACTCACTGGACTACCTGGTTGGACACCTTTTAGCCTTCACAGTTGCTTTAATCCTTTGAGGCACATATTCAACAAAGTGCTGGAAACATTTCAACAACACAACATCACACAGTTTCTGCATATTTGTTGGCAACACATCCACGATGTGAATCCCCTGTTCCACCACATCCCAAAGGTGCTCTACTGGACCGAGATCTGGTGACTGTGGAGGCCATCTGAGTACAGTGAACTCATTGTCATGTTCAAGAAACCAGTTTGAGATGATCTGAGCTTTGTGACACGGTGTCTCATCCTGCTTGAAGCAGCCATCAGAAGATGGTACACTGTGGTCATAAAGGGATGTTGCCCTCCTATCAGCTCAAGGCAGTCTGGCCATTCTCCTCTGATCTCAATAAGGCCTTTTTCCCCAAGAGAACATCTCTGTAAACTCCAGAAATTGTTGTGTGCAAAAACAACAATAGATCAGCTGTTTATGAAATACTCCGACCGACAACTCTGCCAGATTCAAAGTCAATTTATTCCCCCTTTCTTCCCCATTCTGATTTCTCAGTTTGCCTCATTTATGATTCCTTAGGTTGAAGTTCAGTCTTTAACTATCAATTAAAAAACTTTACACTGAAATAAAATTTTATTCACTGGGAGGAAAAAGTTTTTCTCTTTGCAGAGAAATTTGATTGGATATTTGAGTTCCTTTGTAGCTTCAAGCTTCAGTCGAAGTGTCTCGTGTGGCAGTGATTGATGGGGAGAGCCCTCTCTCTTCTTTTATAGCGGTATCGTGGTGAACTCTAATGTGTTGCAGCCTCACATTAGAAAACGTCTTTAACCACACACGGTCCTCTAACAGGTAAACCTCAGAGCTGCTGATGTGTTCTTACCCCCTTTAACCCTTATGCCCGTCTCTGGCTTTTGTATACATTTTTTTTTCTGTTGTTTTGATTTAGTAATCATTTTAGCTGTGTTACATGATTTTTTTTTTCTTTTGCAAGAAATGTTCTTTTTAGTAAGATTTTTGAAATCCACTGTCTTTTACAACACATCAAAACGATCGAACATTCGATTAACATTTAAAATCCTAAAAATGTTTAATTATTTGAATTATTGGATTTTTTGATACTTCCTCTCGACACCTTTGTGGCCAAAATTCCTCATTCACTTCCACTGAAACTACATTTTTCAATCTCACTGCCATTGCAGTATGAAACCATGCAGTCTCTGATGTTAGCATTTGATTTTAAGGTAAAGTATGGATATTTAACATTTTGAACAGTTTGATCCGAGAACTTAGTCCTCAGTCATGATTTCATTATGATTGTGATCCATTGCTATTTTTTTTTCTCTCACTAAGAGCTGTCTCTTCTGATTGGGCCCGTCTCCTGATTTTCCAGGGTTTCAGCTGTCACTTCCCTCCCTGAGCCTGATTCTGTTAGAGGTTTCTTCCTGTTAAAAGGGTGTTTTTCCTTCCCTTTGTTGCCAAGTGCTTGCTCAAAGGGGGACCTTGTGATTGTTGTGGTTTTCTCTGTATTGTTGTAGATTCTTTACCTTACAATATACAGTAAAGTGCCTTGAGGCAACTTGTTGTAAACAAAATTGAACTGAATTAAAAAAGGGACGGATAACTGGTTACTATATATACGGTATATACATAGGAACTATATAAACTGACAAAGAAGAGTGTGTTCCTCTTTGACAATATTGCTTTAAGGAAAGCCAATTCAAGAACCAGTCAGGACCGACTAAAAGAGGAGCTGTGGCTTTGATACTGGCACTGTATCAAACTGCAGTTGTTAGGCGGTAAACGCAGCCTTCCCAGCTTAAATGTTATAAATATTTACATCTGATTTCTGTCGTCCTCTTTGCTATTCTGTGATGTAACCGATGCAGTATTTAAAGGGTGGGAAACCTGGACTAAGTGAGATGTCAGATTTGAGCGCCACATTATACGTGTAATAACAGTTTAAGGATATAATCCATCACCGCTGTCCTGCGTCACATCACCCCGCCAAGGAAGGAGGAGGGGGAGGGGGGGGAGTTGATCTGTCTGCCTGGGTCATCGTTTGTCAATGTATTAAATGACAAATAATTGGTCATTCATCAATAACAATAGATGAAAGCTGAAATGATTTATTGCCTTTATGACAAAAAACTCGGCTGGCTGTGTGATGATGGTGATGATGATGATGACGATGATGGAGCTCTCAGGTCAGCCAAGCAGAAAGATGAGAGGGAGAGGGGAGGTGGACTAAAAAATGCGCAGATGTTGGAGGAAAACTAAGAGGTAAACCTGAAGGAGGATTAAATGTTCTGCAGCAGCAGCAGCAGCACCCTTTGAGAAGGTAAAAAGCTAAATTCTCCCCCTTATCTGGTTGAGGCTGCTCTTCCATTGACCAGCTATCAGGTCATGATGGATCGCTCCAGCCTGACGAGCACAGTGCAATTCTCTTATCGATCGCCTCAGATCCCTGCTTGATTACCACCTCAGTGTGATACTGACAGAGGCCCCCTCTGCTCTCTGCTGCTATCAAGGCTGTTGTGGACGACGTTTGGGGTTAAAGCTGGATCGTACGCTGAAAATACTGATGTTTACACTCTCTCCAGTTTGCGATTGTGCCTCCCACATCGATTCTTGGTCATGCACGTAAACAAGCAGGATTTCAGTTTTCTATCTCATGGTTGTCGTGTTTAAGGAAGCGCGACGACCACAAATGCAGAGCTGTAGGTGGACATTAACTTAAAAGTCTTTTATTGAAGGGAAACCAGAATCCATGAAAGAATGCAGGAATACTGTGTAACACAGGGAGCTAAGGAATAGTTAACACAGGCCAAGAGGAACAGGATAACATGATAGAAGGCTAAGTGGAAACGAGGGCTATAAAAACTAATCGGGGAAATGAGACCTAAGAACGCTGAGGCTACCAAAATAAAACAGGAAACAACTAAACAGGGGAACATCACGGACGGAGACTTGACAATACATGGGTAACACCGGGAAGTCCGGGAAAAGTGAAATAAGGAATATAGCAAACTCATTAGTAACTTAGTAACAAAAGCACAAAGCACCATTAACAGAACCTAGGAACATAAAGCGCTTCTGAAAACACACAGCAAATAAAGAAATGACAGAAGTCAAAATGCTGAGTCGTCGATCCATGGGTCATGACACGTGCTGTCATTGCTCCAGGCTTTTGTAATCCTCTCCCCCCTTAACCTTCTGCGTACTCCTGCCTCTGTCATCTTGTTCAGCGCTGGTCCTGATGTGTCATTCATCTTTTGGTTATTTCCTGTTTTATTTTGAAGGTTTGAACCTCGCACTTTTGTGGATTTTCACAGTTTTCACTGTTGTAACTGATCTCAGGTCAGTAGGCAGCTTGTTCCAAAGAACAGGACAGAAAGCAGCCTCAGCACACTTAACTCTAACTCTGGGAACAGTTAAAAGAGCTGCACCTGATGACCCGAGAGGTTTAAACACTGAATTAAAGTGAGAGAGGTTAGTGAGGGATTCCTGGAGGAGCTCTGGGACTCAGCAAGAAGGGATAAAGTTTTTGAATAAGCAGGTTTTTAAGCAAAACTAAAATATGCAAATTTATATCGAATTAATTCTTTTAAAAAGAAGGTTAAATAAACACTTTTCAAAAAATGTGAATTTCCTGGTAATTATTTCAAGGTTCAGACTTTAAGAGGTAAAAGTGAGGGCGGGGCTAAAAGGGTTTTTTTCAGACAGGGTGACTGCAGCGAGGCAAGAGATCAAGAATGTTTTGAACTTTCACTCGTGCAAATCTACTCTAGTGAAGTCCAGGATTAAAATCCAAGAATTGGAGACAGAAATGAAGATAGATACACTTTGAATTAAAATGTTGTCAGAGTGTATTCAAGTAGAAATGAATGGGCGCTCACTGTAAAAGGTCATAAAACACCTGTAAGATAAAGCACGTGCGATTGGTACGTCCTAACGCTGTCTGGTCACCTCGATGGAGCCAGCTAACAAGAGACAGCTGAGATGGGGCTGCTGATTCAGTTACTTCTTGGTGCTTGATGATGAAGTGAATTAGTGCTCCTGATTATTTGTGGTGTAGATTGCTTTTATAGTCACTGCTGTAGACAACAGACTCTGTCACCAGCCAAGAATAAGTGGATGATAGTGGTTGGCGGGCCCATCCCCCCTGAATAGCTCACAGTAAACCTCTGCTCTACGAAGAGTGAAAAATGGAAGATAAACCTTTTGTTTTGTCTGTTTTCTGGTGAATAGTTTTTTTTTTTTTTTTTATTTATCTGCAGAAGAAGCTCCAGAGGCTCTGGCTCAGACTTTCAGACACTTTTGTTTGAAATATTTTGACGTCCAAACGCTTCTGTGTTGTCTCGTCTTCCCTTCTAAAAGTCCAGGAGAGACATTTTTGTGTTAATTTGTCAGAGTACCTAATAATGTTTAGAGGACGGGAGAAAGCGCCTCTGTGCCTGTCACCGTCATGGCAGCTGCTTCATCTGTGCTGAGCACTGAGCCAGCCAATGAGTCGCAGCTATCAAAAGTCATAATCTCTGTATTTACGTGGCCGGTAGCCGAGCTGGCAGGTCTTCAGTCACAGAACAAACTGGATCCACGACCTGCCAAAGCGGCGTCCGAATCAATAGATCCAGTTACAGTAAGAGGCCGTTTATCTCATCATCTCGGAAGGAATTACTGCTCGCTCAGTGGCTCTCTCGTTGCATTCTGGGAAAGCTGACAGACGCTGGGAGCTCTGTGGCGGTGGCGGAGGGTTGTTGAAGGTAGGGGTCCAATTTTGAGGATGAATGATGGTGGATTTTTGTACAGCCACTGGAACAGGAGCTCACCTTTCTTCGTTCATTTTTTACAGTTTTATTTTTTATTTTCTGCTCAGTTTTATATTCATTGCTCTGCTTTTCACTCCGTTGTCTCTTTATTTGTTGTCTTTTGTCCATTCCTGCGTTTTCCTTCTCTTTGAAATCTCTTCTTAGTTTGTCATTTCAGCCTTTTTCTTGCTGCTTAACATCATTAAAGCTTTCCACATTCCTTGTCTCTTCTGCACTTTATCCCCCAAATTTTATTTCAGTGTAAAGTTTTTTTAATTGATAGTTAAAGATTGTTTTTTATGATTCCTTAGGTTGAAGTTCAAACTGAGTAATCAGAATGGGGAAGAAGGGGGATTAAACTGACTTTGAATCTGGCATAGTTGTCAGTATTTCATAAACGGCTGATGTACTGTTGTTTTTGCACACAACGATCCCTAGAGTTTACAGAGGTGGTGGAACAGCCGATTCACATCGTGGATGTGCAGCTGATAAATATGCAGAAACTGTGTGATGTTGTCAAGTCAACCAAAATCTCTGAGAAATGTTTGTAGCACCTTGTTGAATCTGTACCACAAAGTATTAAAGAGGTACTACATGTGTAGTGAGTGTGTGTGTATATATATATATATATCCAGCCACAACAACAGAAAGGTGGCGATCTAAAAATTGTAGCAGAGGATGGTTTCGATCCATCGACCTCTGGGTTATGGGCCCAGCGCGCTTCCGCTGTGCCACTCTGCTGTAAAGCACCCCAGATGGGACTCAAACCCACAATCCCTGGCTTAGGAGGCCAGTGCCTTATCCATTAAGCCACTGAGGCTACTCTGGTCACAGCAGGTATAACAGACCAACGTTGGGATGTGGTGGTCCTAGCAGATTCACATCACAAATCTGTAGTAACTGTGTGATACTTTCATGTGAACATGGACCAAAATCTCTAAGGAATGTTTCCAGCACCTTTTTGAATCTGTGTCATGAAGAATTAAGACGGTTCTGAAGGTAAAAGAAGGCCAGAACTAGCAAGCCATACCTAATGAAGTGGCCAGTCAGTATATTAACAGCTATCCAAGTATATTTAGAGACTAATTTTAGCATGTTTACTTTTGTTTCATCTTCTGATGCCATTATCAATCGATTTGAGTGGATAATCCCAGTGCTTTTACTTTGAAAGTTCAGACTCCAGTCACTTACATTTCATTCCTTCTTTTGTTTGCTTTTTTGATGGAAAAGGAGACAACACTGGAGCACACCTAATATGATTCAGTAGGAGCACAGAATGTAAAAGAAGCTTCACTAACTTAAGATATATAAGAGATGACATAAAATGCCTGGAAACAATTTGAATCGTAAGGAAACTGGACTTTTCCCTCATATTAAAGAACACATACAAATACAAACAAAGGAAAAGAGACACATGACTCTATACTGCCATACATACTCAGCAACTTAACTGTGAAATCCTTCCACCTTTCGTCTCTCCTCTCCTCTCCTCCTTCTTTCTTGCTCCCTCACTCCTTCCCTCCTCCGCCGTCGCCTTTCCTGCCCTGCCGTGTCATCTGGACTTCCTTGCAGATCACAGTCTCCTCTCTTCTGCTTCTCTGACTTCTGTAATTCTGTTCACTCTCCCCTTCCTGAGTAATTGAAGTAATTTCCCACCTTGGCTATGATGAATGTGTCCCGCGCTCCCACCGTGCCCTTCTACTTTAGTCGGCCTAATTAAAGAAAACATTCCATGATTGCCTATTTTTCCTCGAGCGTGACAACCTATTATTCTCCCCAGCACCTGATTAGAGAGTTATTATGCTTAGATTTAGATTGATTTAACCAGGCAGCCTAATAAAAGACTACTTGGGTTTTGATTTAAAGTGGGGGAATTGCAGGTTTTGGAGCCAGTCACGGTGTGTAATTGTTATTACTGGTTCATGATATGGTGGGTAGGGGAGTTCTCGAAATTGAATTAGAAAATTAGAAGGTCAGTCTGCGTACAACAGGTGACATTTTGGGACATTCTTGCCACGATAGAGCTGTCAGGAGGAGGAACGTTCGGGCACAGATTTGTCCGGAGTGATAAATCACATCCATCACAGCCTGCAGAAACTGACATATTTCTATCAAAGCAAGATTAATCTCTCCATCAGCTGCACAAACGCGGCTCATAATCATCGCCGAGAATTGGATGCAAAATGGGTAAATTGACTGGTGTTTGTGTTGTGCTGCTCTGCCATGGGTTGATACTGTCTGAATAAGAGCCCTGTGGGAGGATACAGACACATAACCCAGCTGCTCGAGTTGCCGCTCTGTCGGGAGGATGATGTGAGTTAAAGATGGACCAAAGGCTTTTGTAGGTCAGTAGGAAAACCTTTTGTTAGTTCAGGTAGTGCCAAAACCTGCAGTTCCTTTCGTTACTCTCCACTTTTAGGCTGGCTCCAAAAGTGAGTCCATCCTCATAGACTCTCGTGTAAAAATGCTCAGGAATAAAGATGTTTACAGGTTTACAAGGTACAAAAACAATTATGGTCCCAAGACCATGTAAAAGCTCCCATTATATCAAGCCATCGTCCTCAAATGAGCCGCTGGTCACCTGTTTAAGCTGAATTCAACTTTGTTAATATAGCGCCAAATAACAACAGCCTTCGTCTCAAAGTGCTTTATATTATAAGGTAAAGACCTTACAATAATACAGATGATCCCCTTTGAGCTAGCACTTGGTGACAGTGGAAAGGAAAAAAACCCTTTTAACAGGAAGAAACCTTCGGCAGAACCAGACTCAGGGAGGGGCTCAATCTGCCATGGTACAATGTGAGACTTTGTAGCAGAACAGTACTCTATACTCTGATTTTTAGATGACGGGGTCACATTGACCAAAACATAATGTCCCAGACATGTTGTATTGGATTTAGGTCAGGCCAGCGTTGGGGCCAGCCAATGATATCTGGCAGTGCTCATCCCGTTCCTCCCTGCATAAAGGAGCAGATACCCGACCTGCTCATGGGTTAAGGGTCTTCTACGGCCCTGCCCAGCTCTCCTGGAGAAACCACCTGTCTCCTGGAATCTTCTCCATGCTCTTGAGACCTCCTGGCAATGACAGGTAGACCAGTTCCTCCTGGACTGGTCTATCTGTTCAACCTCTTTAAGGTCCTGGTATCACCTAAGAGTAGTGACACTGAGCCTAGCCAAATGCAAAACTAGGAGGGAAAAATGTCAGTGGCTGTAAAACCCTTCATGTTTTGGGGTTGTCACACTGTTGCCCCTCTACTGCACCTGTTGTTAATTTCATTAACACCGAGGCAACTGAAATGAACAACCCCCTCTGCTACTTAACTGACACAATAATATCCCAGATATTTTTAATCTGGGATATGCGTGAATTTGAGAAAATTCAAAATAAATTCAATCCTGTGTACCCAATTCTTCTTCTTTTTTTTTTTAAAGTCATTGTACAAGAACTCATTAAAAGCCCCAAATTACCATGGCATCCATGACTGTGATGAGTGGAGGGAAACTTCTAAACACAACTGCATTTACAAAAAGTTGATGCTGGTAAGCTGGACGCGGCATTTTCAGTGGGAGACACGTTTCGTCACTCATCCAAGGGACTAATTCAGTCACTTCTTCAGAATCAACTTTTCGGTAATTTCCTTACCTGGATGATTGATCGTGCATCAAGAAAACTGTATTTAGTGCCTTTCGTAATGGCGCTTCAAAGGTTGGATGACACAAGGCTTTATCTGGGACCTTTCAAGGACTCAAGAACAACACTGAAATCTGTGTTAGTAAATGCTTCCAGAAGGAGGCATTTTAAAACCGTCCCTGAGAATATTTGTTTGGTACCTGCCGCAGCTCCCACGTGCCTTCGACCCGCCCCGCGAAGCTGACTGATGGCTGGTACTCTCCGTGGCCTCGCTCAGATCTAGTTAGCATAACTGCACTTACTGACGCGGCTGAGCAGCTTTTTGATAAATGACACGATTAGAGGTAAAATGAACAATTTGACTCGGGCCACGCCACGAAAGCACAGAGGCTTTACACTCGCTGTCAGAGGGCCGAATCGAGTTCATCTTTCATGTCTGAAACCCAGCAGTGTCGCACACACCCTGGTGTAAGCTGTCTTTGACATGTACACACTGTTGGGCTTATTGGCAGTCACTTCTTCACTGTCACTGTGAGTAACGGCCACGTAGCGCAGCGCTGGAGATTGATATATGAAAAGATGAACTGACTGATGGCTTGACTCAAAGATACTGTAGGTGAATGAATGGATATTTTAAACAGATTAAACAGCATTGTGTTTGAGGTTGATAAATAGCACGAGGACAGCGCAAACAAATTAACTGATTAGTTTTGAGACGCTTTTCTAATTGACAACAGAAAACAAACCTCGGCTGTATTAAAAGTCAGTTTTGAGATTGTTTATGACATTTGAGTTCATCTGAATGGAATGAAACATGTTGGCTGCCCAGATTAGTTAAAGTTTCTACCCCAGTCTAAACAGATTAAGGTCAGGTCTGTTTAGCTCGAGAAGCTGTGCAGCATTTAGCAGCGCAGACTGGGATATTACATTGATGAATTATGAAACTCAAAGCCGACAAGGACAAAAAACAAGCCCTGCATGCAGCAGCCAAAGGGTACAGGTTGACTACTGGTTAAAATATTGCCGTTGACAACGCCCCAAGTATGTGATAGAGCCTCAAAAGGTGTCCTCACAATGTTGTGATGAGTCTCAGTCATCACATGTAGACAGACGCCTGGTCGGGACCCTTTGAATACCCCTAAGTACTATTTTTCCATGTGCATGGTTAATGTTGTGAATATTTAAACTACCTGCAAAGATTAAGAGAAAGCACACGTAAGACAAAATGAAAACAAAGCTCCCAAAAGAAACAAACTGCTGTGAGAAGTGATGATGCTGCTGCACAGTCCTGCAGGATTGTAAGCTCGCAGCATTTAGCGCGGCAGCCGCTGATGACTCCGATGCTAAAGAAGGCACCGTGTGACGCCACTGACATTGATCAAACGGCAGTGTTTGATGGGCTGGGATGCAAACACGTTGGTTTTATCAGTTTAAGGCGTTTCTGACGAGCAAACAAAAGATATTAGTGTTGTAGTATAATGTAATTTAATATAATATATAGATATTAAGTGGACGTTTCCACACCACAATTTGAAACCTTTAAAAAAAAGAATCTTTGCTTGAAATCTGTCATTTCTACAAAAATATTGACCGTACAAATATACGAAGGACTGAAACTGCCAAAAATCAAATAAATAAATAAATAATACGTAAATAAAATTGGAAATAAACAAATGACTGTGTAAATGTCATTAAATGCGTCATTAAAAAATTTACATGAAAAAGGTTTAAAAAACTTGAAAGATTTTTAAAAAAAATTTACACATAAAAAATTATTTATTTACCTTTTATTTCCCTCTTTACTCCTTTCATTTAACTCACATTTTTATTTATACATTTATTCACCCATAATTATTTATTTTTGGTGTTTTTCTTTAAACACATTGTTTAACAACAATACATAATTAAATACAAAATTTTAATTCATAAATTAATAATCTTATGAGTAAAATTAAATAGGAAAAAAAATGCTGGGCAGATGAACACAAAATTAAACAAAAATAATGAAGAAAATGAAAACTTTTGTACATGAAATAGCATAACAGTTTATTTATTACTTTTTATTCATGTATTTTTTTTTTATTGCTGTAGCCCCCCAAACAACTTTAATGTAAACTGATAAACATATTTCTGCTCTGTTTTTAAATTCATTTTTGCACTTTTCTGGTGAATGTTTGCAGGATGTGACCGTCTGCAGGTCCGTGACTGCATCAGCATGCCTGGTTGCCTGTTACAGTATGCAGAAGGATCCTGGGCTTGTTCCCCTTGCAGTTTATTTGTTACATTGGTTATTAAAGCTGTCTGCCATCTGGCAACAGAATGAATGGGAGCAGTCGGCGGCCAGTAAATTGTGCACAGATAGATCCTCTATTTGTCCAGCCAAGCAGCAAATATAGACCTGAAGTGGCAGAGGAGGAATGGAGTGAGATATGGAGGGAAGGAGGGAGCATGCTGAGGAGGGAGGAGGCAGAAATAAGCAGCAAAGCAGAGGCTGAGATTTTATTGATACTCATGCCTCTGTTGATACTGCCAGAAAGTCCAAATCTGGAATGATTCTTACTGATTACTGATCAGTCTGATCACCAAAGGTTTTCTGCACTCAAGTCTGATCATAGCATAAAAACAGAGGGAAAGACAGACATGAACGTGACTCAGAACGCTCTAACGCCACGAGTCTGTTGCCGGTGCTCTGCAATGTCAAGCTGTCAGAAAAGTATGCCATCGTTTTTAAAAGGAATTGATAAGTTTAAAGGCCTACGATTTTGATTCTGGAATTCTTTGTTTCTGGACAATCTTAAACCAATTTATAGCACTCAGGAGGATGAACAGTGCGGGATTAAGGTTGGAAAAGGAATGTTTTCATGCCTGTGCTGTTTTCCCTCTTAGTGCAGTTTGTTTGTGTAGATGTGAACACGGCAACTGCAGTCCGGTGTGTACCGAAACAACCGGACCGAGACCCTTTAGAGGAGGTGGTGTTGGTCTGCATCCAAATGAACACCAGAGTGGTTTGTTTATGGCATTCTGACATAAGACAAAAAAAACCCAACCTTGTCCTTACCAGATCTTAAAATTAGACAAATATAGCACGAGAATAACAACAACACATTATTTAACCACCTTCAGCAGCAATAGATTGAAACTGTTGCTTTCTTTGTGACCTTATCAGTCTGTCACATTGTTGTGGAGGGATTTTGGACCACTCTTCTTTAAACCTCAGTTCATTGAGGTTGCTGGCATTCATTTATGCACAGCTCTCTTAAGGTCCCACCATAGCATTTCAATCAGTTTGAGGTGTGGACTTAATACCTTGCATGATATATTATGATATTTTTGCATTTCCTGTGCTTGTCCTGAGCCAAGCTGTCAGACAGATGTCCTCACATCTGACTCTAGAATACTTTGGTCTACAGAGGAGTCCGTGGTCAACCTAGTGACTGCAAGGTGTCCAGGTCCTGTGGCTGTAAAGCAAGCCCAAATCATCCCTCCTCCACCACCGTGCTGACAGCTGGTATGAGGTGTATGATGTGCATTATGACCAAACATCTCCACTTTGGTCTCATCTTTTCAAAGGACATTGTCTTCTGAATTCTTGTTGTTTGTTCAGATGCAACTTTGCAAACCTAAGCCGTGCTGCCATGTTCTTTTTAGAGAGAAGAGACTATCTACTGGAAAAGCGTCCAAGCCACATTTGTTGTCTTTTTCTAGTTGCGCTGTCATGAACTTTTATATTTAACAAGCTAACTGAGGCCTGTAGAGTCTGAGATTTAGCTCTCTGGGTTTTTGCAGCTTCTCTAAACTTTGCACGGTCTGACCTTGGGGTGAATTTGCTGACACGTCAGCACCTTGAGAGAATTGTGGCATTGTGTTAACACACACCTGAATGCTGCAAAAGCTTAAGCTTTTATAGAGGTGCCAATAAGGATGAATATAACGATGAATCCTCGTTATATAATGTGTCTGGTTTTACATTAAAATCCCAGAATGTTGTCCAACGCAGTCAAATATGAAAGGGATACAATCAATTCAAATAATAAATCATAAAGCATAAAAAAAATGGACATTTATAGCTTGGATTTAAAAGTGGAAGACACAGTGAAGGGAAGAAAAGACGAGTATAAAGAGCAGAGGGTGGGATACAGGAGAAAAAGAGGAGTTGGAAAATGAAGGCAGAAGAAGAAAAAGAGGAGGAGGGAAGAGAACAAATTAAATGCTGCAGAGGGAGGCAGCAAGGGAATACGAATAATCAACATTGTAGAGAAAAAGCAGGGAGAGAAAGAGAAATAATATGTATGATGTTTATTAAGTCTTGGATAAATGAGACGTTCCAGCAGCTGGCTGGACGATAAAGCCAAACATTGAAAATAAAGAGATGATTTCTTTAAAGGATTTATAGCACTCCGAAGTCACTGATGATCACTCACTGAAGACTTCATTATTCCAATTAATGGGCCCCTCCGCTACTTGACCCCACCGTCAAAATTAGTGGCAAGAAACCTTTAAGTCAGATGGATGAACTGCCACAGCCTCGCCGGCTAATTGGCAGCTACAATCAAGAGCGAATATGTATCAGGAGAAGAAGAAGAGGCTTAATATATTAGCAGAATAAGAGAAGAAGAAGAAAAATGAGGCTGCTAGCAACATGGCAGCACCAACTGTCTGGATGTCAGTGGTGGAAAAATGGTGATGGGGAGGAGAGATGGAGCAAAAGATGATTAAGAAATCAAAGCGAGCAGAGCTAATGTTTTTGAGGAGTTGATCAGACTTTTGGGGATCATAAACATTCATCTTGGAGTCGGAGTGTATAATTTTGTTAAAACTGACCAGTTTGGGTCTGTTGGATATGATGCACTTTGTGTAATTACATAGGGTTTTTTGTTTTTTAAGACTGGGTGACACTTTAATTTTGATTTCCATACAAGTACGTATGACTTTAGTCTCACTGCTATTATCCCGCTGAGAGCTTCTCATGTTTAAGTTGTGTTTGTCTTCTCCTTATTAATCAAAGTAATCTTTGGGGCAAACAAAACAGCATTAGCAATTAGAATAAAGTTCTCCTGCTGTTCTCAAACTTTTCAAGCCTGCATTCGTGATCATCAATCCTCGTGAAGTTGTCATTTTCTAATTTGCTGCGAGAATAGGACAGAATAAAATTGGCGATGACGATGACAGTTCTTTTGAAAGACCGAGGCCCTTTATGCAGTGAGATGAAATTCAGTCGCACATCTAATTAACTTGTTGACAAAAAAAACCAACAACAAAAACCAAAAAAAAAAACCAAAGGCAGTAAGATTTCACACACCACTAAATCATAGCAATCCGCTCCAGATGTGGTCTGAAAGAAAAGTGGGGTTTGTTTGGATCAGCAGGGTACCCTTTTAATCGTTTGGAAACATGGAAACAGCCCTTATGATGGCGCTGTGCTCCTCGGTGAAGTGTGAAATGACCCCACAGGTTGGCTGTGCAAAGTTTGCGTTGCAACTGTGTTGTATATGAAATTGCGTCGGGGTCTGAGAAGTACTGTAAACCTCAATCCATTCCAGCAGAGGGCGGCACATCGGGTTGGAGTAAGAAGTATGACTGTGAGAAACGAGTTCATGGTCTCGGTCGCTAGTTTCAAGCCTTATTATGTAAAGCAAATTGTGGCCCCATAATCCAAAAAAAGAGAAGGGTCTAAAATCAAGGGAGGGTTGAGTGCCAGACCACCCTTTGATAGACCAGACGCTACTGTATGACATCGACGTCTCACTCGTTTCATTGCATTTAGTTAACAAAAAACAAGACAGCCAAAAACCATTTATAGCCTCACTTATTGGTTTCAGGTCTTATTTAATACACACATGATGTTTATTCAATAAATTCTGGAATCATTTCAGTGTTTACAACAGCTTTCAATTGTATTTGTGGTTCAGGTGAAAAGAGGTTCAGTCATTCTTTATTAGAAGAACAAATTAATAATAATAAGACTTTAAACTTCACCGCTGTTTTTCTGGTCTGCAGCCTGCACGAAATCACATGATTTTCTTGAATGGGTGAAAAAAACTTGAAATATACCTTGGCAGCTTTCGCAAGGCAGCATGTGGGAAAGACTAGATTTAGAGCCAAAATGGACAATAGAGCAAAATTTGTGTAAGTGATTAAAAGACACACAGGCACAGGTATAGTGTTGAAAAAGTGGGTTTTGCTATATTCAAAAACAATTTAAAAATGCTCCTTATCCATTCATTACGTCAATTCCACTGTCAAACTCAATGCTGACTTCATTGTTCTTGTCCAATCGTCTTTCTACCCGCCTTCTCCAACCCAATCAGCCTCCACTATGTATAATTTAAATCACACAACCCACCACCTTTCCCACCTCTACCTCACGCGAGTCACTCCATCCAAAGCTCCATCTTGTCTTCACCACCACCAGCGTCTAGACTCCTGGGGATCCCGCCCTAATTCCTATCACTGCTGGGATTTCGTGCTGCTGTGATGGGCCCTCGAAGTCTAATTGCCATGTAGCATAACTGATTTCTGTAGATCAATAAAACACGTTCAGTTCCTTCTAACGATCTCTCCTTATTGAACTGCTTTTGGTAACTTAACCTAACCAAAAGATGAATGAAATGTAAAAATTGCACGACTTGGGCGTTGGTTTATCTCACTGTGTAGAGCAGGTAAGCCATGTGCTATAAAACTAATGGAGAGAGCCATGTTTGAATCCACCTCGAGGCCATTTACTTCATGACTTCCCCTGGTGTTCCTCCCAGTTTTCCTGCCTTCGCTCCACTGTGCTATCACAAAAAAGCCTAAAAAGCCCAAATAAATATATACATATATTAAAAAACAAATCCCAGACAATCCTCTAACTTCAGTTTTTTGATGAAGGCCTTCTCCATAAATACATAGCTATCTTACAAAATATAGCTTTGCCTATGTGTTTTGGCCTTTCATCCACACGTACACGGCATTTTAGGTCACAGAAAAGGAAACAGAGCTTCTGACAAACTCCTTCCAAGTACAGTGATTTTCAGAAACTCAATTTTTTGTGTTTACATGACAAGGAAACAAAGGTTGCACTCTTATCTCCTCTTTACTGATTCTAGACTCTGCGCCATCTGGACCAACAAGTCTTTTGTTCACTGCCTCCTTTTGACAACAAGCTTCTCTGCAGATAGTCCTGGACTAGAGTGGACAGCAAAATGGTCTAGCCACCCTTCCTAGACCTTAAATCCCACTTTATGGTCTGTAGGGTTGTGATTGGCCAACATTTCTATACAGTTAATGTTATTTTTGCTTTGACATGCTTCGGACTAGTGGACTGACGTGCTTTGAAAATATAAAACCGCGAAACCCTCGCTTTAAAAAAATACCCGTGTACATGTGGACGAAGCCTAAAAGGTCGGGTGTGTTTATGTCTTTAAAGTGTAACTGTATGTAATTTCACAAGGTAGGAAGAATATCACAAATTCTCCATCTTTCAGTTGGAGGATTTGTAGCGTATAAAAACAGCCCCTGCATGCATTAGTATTAATATGGAGCCTTTGGTACGTGGTTCATTTCAGCAGCAGAAGCCACATTCAGGAATACGACATAAAGCACAGCACGCTGTGACAGAAGCGTGCTCTGTCTCACGTGATGTGTAGGCGTGGAGTCGGTATAGGTGGCCTCCTCAGAGCAGAGACGAACGGGACCCAGGTGAGTCGTGCTTCATGCAGACACAAGCTAAAGAAAACACAACCCAATGGCCTCTCCGTGTCCTGCCATCGATTTTTCTCTTTTGGGGGTGAAGAGAGGAAGCACGGAAAAGAGATGGGAAAAAAATGGTTCAGCACTCTCGTTCTCATGCATCAGGCAAGTCGGGCATAAAATAGTTCGTTTGGATGGGTGATCATGAACTGGCAGCAACGGGGAGGAAGTTTACCAGAGCTAAATGGATGCTCAGCCTCCACTTTCTCTCTGCCTCCCACCCCGTGTTACAGCCATAATTTATTGTAATAATATACCTTAAAATGGTGGCGGGAAAAGAAGCAGGAGAGAAATGGGCCGTCCTCGCGGCGTGTTTACATTGCATATATGATTGTGGGAGAGAGCAGTTTGAGCCCTGTAGGGGGGTAACTGATTGGAAAAGGTGATTCATCTGAGGTTTTTCAGTTTCACTGAGCTTTAGCAGTCATTAGAAGCATTGCTCAGATGCTCACAGGGCTGCTCTCTGTCCTTTTTCTCAGCTCAGCATGGGCTGTCTAGTATTTATTGCTTGCTCTGTTTGTATGCTGTGGTCATTATACCAGATCACATGCATGCAGATTTATAATTCCTTCCTTAAAGCTTTATATTTTGAGTTTCATGCAGCTTGTTTCCGTGTTTGCATTCAAAGCCTTATCTATTTCATCTCTTCTTTTCTACTGGCAAGGTCACCAAGGGGTCAAATCTCAGGACTCCGCCGCTTTCCTTTGACGTCCATCTATATTATGCTGTCTTGTGTCTGCTAAAAGGTTAGAAAGTTCCGATCTGAATGAAGAGATGAATAGAAGCATAAATTCTCACAATGAAAGGATATCCTTGTGGTGCGGAGTTTGGTCTCACATTACTTGCATGAATACGCTCATATTAAAAACCTCATCCAGTTGGCTGGCCTCTAATAGGCCAAATGGACGAGGAGGAGTACAATGGACAGCTGCAATTGAGTTACGAAACATATTTTTACAATTGACCACAAAGCCCTGCGATTTGGTTCAGTTTTCTTCAAGTTCTCTTTTTATGCCTCAAATTTAAACCACACAGCTGTATGTAATTGCCTTTATTTTGCATCAGTAATCTTGTCCCTCATTTCTGTGAATCCCAAGATGCGAAAGTGACCAGAGGCGTGAGTTGGCCTCTAGTCACTTTCCTCAGTTCATGTCAATATACTTTTCCCTATCAACCAGAGGTTGTATCACGTCCAACGCCGTGGACAACTTTCGAGCAATGTGCACGTGATGTCATGTGAAAACCCTAACTTTCAGGCATTTTTCAAAAGCAACCTACTGATGGTTAAAATGTGGACGATCTCAGTTTCACGACCAGGAGGAGACACGGTTCTCAGCGGGGGTTACATCAGGATCGGCGTCTGGGGTAAAAATCTGTGCCAGATCTGTTGTGGCAAACTGACGAAAACGAGGCAGCAGCTGACAGAAGAAAACAGAATATTCTTCTAGAGAAACATGCCAAGATCTTCATCTTTTTCAAGGTCATCAGGACTCTAGCAGAAGCTGATAGCTGGTAAAATACGTAGGTTATTTTGTATTTGAGCTTAATGCAGTCCTACCTCTGCTGTCCCAGAACAGCTCTTCAGTATCTCTGAACCCCTCTGGTGAGATCTGACACCATTGCGTTACCATTTCAAACCAGATTTTTTTCATCTTTTGCCACACTTCTGTCAATATTTTTTATTCTTTCGGCATTACCTTGCTGAAATCCATAGCTCAGAGTGCAGCGAACTCATTACTTTGCATTCAGTGAAGGTATAATAGCCACACGGGCCTTTGCTTTATATTTATTATTAATTTTACATTGAACTGTATCACAGCTCACTACTGTAGAGTTTAGTCTGCCTGTTCCAGCAGTTTTTTCATGAATAGTTCTTGCATCAAAGTAAAAAATTAATGTGTTTTCTTACCCTGGCATGCAGCTTGTTTACAGAAAGCTTAAAGGTTTAAGCTGATGAGGTCAGCCATGTTTCTGGTCTAAAGAAATAACAACAGAGACAGTTTTACTGTCACTTTAATCAAAGCTTTATACAGCATGATTAATGTGCACTAGTTTATTATTTAGTCTTGGCTGATCTTGAAACAGGCACCCCTGGAAGGGTTGGTGGCTTCCTCCAAGTATTGACCGGAGACAATTCATTGAAAGAAAGAAAAAAAGTCCTTTCAGACAAAAGAAGGTGACTTATTTGAAAGCATTCGAGGACCTCGCACACTCCCTTCCTCCATTCTCTCTCCCATCTTGGCCCTATAACTCCTGACAGAAGACATAGAGCTAGTTAAGATCATTTACATCCCGGCCATCAAGAGTTTGAGATGGCTCATTAGCCTCTAGCGTGTAGATAAAGCTCTAAATTGACAAGTGCAAAGTATGGGCTGCTCCTTCAATTTGGGGAGAACAGGAGGAGGGGGAGCTGTGAAGCTCAGGTGATTGATGGTCCTGCGTCCTCTTGGCTCTGCTCTGCACTCTCAGAAGTCCTGGGACTCGGCATCGGTTGTTCCTCGGCCAGGGGGCTGCTCACAGATGCTACACCGCCATCGGACTCAACTGCTTATAGACAGAAGGCCAAATGTGCTCTAACTGTAAGGGGGCCATTACCATGGTGATTAATGAGGTTGTCAAAAAACTTGACTCCAACTCTTGTGCCTCTCCCCTCCTTTATTTTTAATTTTATTCAAACCACACCGGGTTTAAAAAAGAAAATAAATAAATAAATAAAACCCTTCTTTTAAAATGTTTCATCAAACTAATTTATTCTAATTATGCACACCGCCTACTTCTACGCTGTGTTCCCCAACACTCAGCTGCCCCCCATCCCACTCCCCTTAAACCTTTTGGTGCAGATTAACGTAACAAAAAGTCTATTAATTAATATTTTGTGGCTTTTAATTCCTGGCAAGGATGCCGTCTTGATGCAGCTGCCTGTCGAGGCCCGTCACTCCTGAACCCGTGCCAAGGAAGTGCAGATGTAATTCTGTTATCTCTTGCTTAGTTGTTTACACAAATTAATTCGAACAATTAGCCCTCTACCGGCCTTTCATGAATCATGCAAGAGGAGCTGCCAAAAAATTAATACAGAGAGATTTCCATTTCCAAATGAGGGAGCTCCAATTTTGGGCGAATAAAATGTTATACCTGCTAAAGGCTCAGGGAAAAAAATTAATTGTCCTCAGTGGAAGCGAAACATCTGGTGGCTCAAATCACTGGATTTAAATTGAATGCTGAAGCCGAGGCTGATGAAACAACGCTTGCAATGACATTTTGAGAGGTTTCGCCAGGTAGCAAAAGCGAATAAGTACTGACAAAATAATCAGAGTCGGGCAGCGGTGAATCCCAGAGTTTCCATTACACGAAATTAAACAGAGGCAGCTGTAAAAAGACTTTAATTGGTGAGTTTTACTGCCGCACAGTGGGCTTAATCAAGGACTCTCCCACCTTTACAAAAAGGGAAAAACACTCCATCAGGTCACGGGCATGAAAGTTATGTGAACAAAGCCCATTATCACCTTAAATAATATGGTGATAATGGACAAAGCAGGATGAACCAAGTCATCCAGGTAACTGATATCAAAATAAATGCAAAGAATATATTTACTTACAATTTGTACTTTTTTGTCCTCGTTCTGAAGAGAACACTTACAAGCGCTAGCTTCATTTAATAATTTGAAATGTATTTTATTGAGTAAGGGACACTTTTTAGTCCACACTGAAAAATAAATGAGTTACTCCCAGGTGCCAAAAGAAATGAATGGTTCGTTTTAAGGCCACGAAAACTCCCATCAAGGCAGTGAGCTTGCATAGAGACAGTATATTCTTCCATGAAAGTGTCTGAGCTTTCCTCCCTTTCAGCATAAAGTTTCCTTCTCTGATCATGCATGATGGGTTTTTACAGATTTACCCTCCTGAAGTCACAGTTTTTGCACTCTGCTCAGTTTTGAAGTGTCCCCAAAGAAGGTTGACTATACCGACAACTTGTGAGAGAGAGAGAGAGAGAGAGAGAGAGAGAGAAACTAAAACAAGGTATCATCATCATGAAGTTTACGTGCATCAAACTTGATGTCCTGCGCAAGCTGTTAGATCCAAATTCCAGAGTGTAGAAGGCAAAGAACTTGTAAGAGTGCCGAAATCTCAGCTTGCAACCAAAATAATAGTAAAAGATTAACCTGCAGGAAAAGGAGCTCAATAAAGCTGCGTGAGAAATAAATCCATATTAGTCGCTTTAAGAGTAAACATAACTAATTGATTTTCCATTCTCAAACTGACAATAGGGTCTCTAAACACACCTTTTCCAAATCTAGCAGATCTACTGAAAGACGTGAGTAATGCAAAGATAAATGCAATAAGAACACCCAAGAAATCCAAGAAAAGGGCACAAAACAGAGCGCGCAAAGAAATAAAAATATATCAGCCATGGATGAAAAATCTGCTCAGTCACAGGAGAAGAACGAACTCACGGTGACTCAGATCCAGCTTTCGTTTTGGAGCTTTCCTCTCTCATAGCCAGCAGGGGGCGGTTTCCATCCACTTGTGATCTGCAGTCTGTTCCCACAGTCACATCCTCTGCCGGCTGCAGCAGAAACAGGCCGGTCTTGGAGACGAGGGCCCGGTGTCTGTATCATTAATGGTTGCCTTTCAAGCTGTCAGCCTTAACGAGCTGATTGCAAACGGAAATTGACGTTTGAAATGTAAGTGAATAAGCAGATCCTGGTTTTCAGTGGAGGGTGGGCAAGACGACACCCCGGCATCCTCCATCTTTAAACTGCAGGCTAACTGCATTTTTTAAAAAAGAGACCATTAGGCAACAATAAGTGGAATCCATATGATCTGCTCAATAATGACATGTAATTTTGTGACAGTTATGTGTTGTTACGCAAATGTATGGGGCCAGGCTTCTCCCCTGTAAGTGCCCGCTAACTCAATTGTGCTTGTGTATTTCTTCAGCTCCATGTTTAATGTCCATTAGGAGTTGAGAGAAACATAATGGTGTCCTGTAGCACTGCACGAGCCACTGTTTTCCCCTCCTCCGTCTCTTAAAAGGACAGTTTCCTGAAAAAAACCCCCCCTCATAGCCGTTAATTGTGTCATCAATTACACAACATGTGCTTAACTTTCCCGGGTTTATTAAATTATTAATTAAGTGCTCACAAGCTAATTGTTTAGGTAGGATGGACAACTGCGTGACCCGCATTGCTTACTGGAGGAGATGAGTTTAATTATCTAGCTTGTATTTCAAGTAAATGTATGTTTGTGTATTTTTGCAGGCACAAATCCATGTGGTTATCTTTGATTGGTGCAGCGGAGAGGAAATAAATTCCAGTGATATAAATCTGACTGCCATAAAAGGGTTTTTGGGTGAATGTTTGTTCAACGTTAGCTTAGAAAACAAACTCAAGTCAGTTAAACCTCTGCAAGAGAAAGTGCTAAGGGATCACAAGCTGTTTATTTCCCAGGTCCATTGAAATACTTTACACTAAATGATGAGGACTCGAAGGAGCCTGGGGACTAGCTATTTATGGTTATACCACCAGAAGCAATACTAGTGTCATCAAATGGAGACGAAGTTTTGGTGAGCCTGAGTTTGGGTGGCTACCAGCAATAAGTAGGCATATAAAGCAGGCGTTTGCTTTGTATTTTGTAAGGATCAGTTTTGAGAAAGCATGACAATCCGTATGGGTATGCAACGGCAGAATATTTGTCTGCTGAAGGTTTCGAGCGCATCACGAATACAGTCGTTTTATTCCTTTTTCAGTATTCGTGGCCCCTTCGGGAATTCAGCCTGTGTTAGCTCTTGCCTCTGCTCAGAAAGATCCACTGGGAATACAGCTACTGGGCTTAGAATAACAGAGTGAACATGATATCAACCCTTTTTATTGAATATCAGATATCAGGTCGGTTTTATCTACCGCTCATCTGATGTAAGGTGATCTCCAAATACACATGCAAAAACAGATGAGAAATCAAGTTATTAATTTAACTGTGAAATAAAAAGGGCAGATAATTTCTTCTTCAGTTCAGCCGTGTGTCGTTTTACTTTAGAAAAGATTTCGTGGAAGGAGACATCCCATTAGAACCAGCTTCTGACTATTATGCCAGGATATCTAAAGGTGGATTGTGGTGTTAAGATCCACCGGTTCGCTGGTGATCCGCTGGGGTTGGGTTCACTCAGCACGTGGCTATTTTAGCCACAAGTCTCAAATCTTGTCAGTTAGACGATGCAGCCAATTCAATTTTGTTCATATATCACCAATACTGTCAGCTAACGACCCCAAACATCAGAGGGAAAACTCAGGCAGTCAGATGATCCAATCAGATGAACGATCAGAAATCTGAAGAGCAACCTGTTTTTTTAGCTAACATCCACATCAATGTCAGGACTCAAGGTTTCTCTGTCGGACCCTTATTCAGCCAGCTCACCTTCTTAGTATTGCTCGTCATCTCTTTTTGAGGTAAATGATGTATAAATCTGAGCACGCCCCCAATAAGTCCACCCTATTTCTTTCCTTTGTTTCACACTTCTGTCTGCATTTCAGTACATCTCTTACATCAGTTCAGATTTTGAGTTCAAGCCACTGCTCCACTCACACAACGCTGAGGCTCAGCCCTGTTTCAGGCTCAACCGATGGCCTTCCTCGGATCTCTTACGGTAATAACTGCACACCTGGAAAACATTACAAGACCCACTGTTTTTTTGAGATGCGTTTACCCACTTGGCTAGCCACCACAGTTCACCCTTTGTCAAAGTCACTCAGGTCAGGCCAACATATCAAGTTCAACAAGCAATTGTTCCTGTGGTGCCTAACATCTCCCACCCTGTGATAGGTGGCAATCTGTGTTCTTTACGTCACCTTTCAGTGCTTCCAATGCTGTGGGCGATTGGTGAAAACGCAGATTCAGAAATAATATCAAACCTCTGTTCGTCCATATTATCCCAGATCAATCAAAGCAGGAAAGGAAGCAGTTTTTGTACTTTCAAGACTTTTGTGAAATAAAGTGGTCACAGATCCACCCTAAAAAGCAGCGATAATATAAAATATTTATGAGACGTAACTAACTTGTACTGAGAAAAATACATTTGTAAAATATAAAAATAAAGCTGTTTTTGTCCTTTTTCAGGTCTCAGATTGAGCTGATAACAAAGCCATGAAAGTAAATCCAGACAAAGATTCTTTCCAGGTAAGATAAATTGCAGGCATGCATGTGTCTCTGTAGCAGCACCGAGCTGCACACGACCTCACCATCGAACATCAGTCCAGGTGGAATAGCTGTTACCGTATCATCATCTCATCATTAACATACACAACATGACCGCGGCTCTTCTCATTGACTGTAATCACCTTAATGCAAAAAGCTGATGAAGTTGCCAAGGCGCAGAGTGCTCTGTCTCAGACCTTTTCTCTTTTTTTGTGTGTGTGTGTGTTTTTGTAATGGCGCTGTCATAACTGCTCTGCTCCGTCTGGGCCTAAGTGAATCTGAGGCGCCATCTTTTAAACGAGGCTAACAAATGAACACGTTTTCCCCCCATCAAACGGCTCCTGACAGTGATGCATGGGCTTCCAGATGAGCTCTGAAAAACTGATGGATCTGCGACGGTACAAGCGCTTAGATAAACTAATGCATGTAATTACGTTTTCCATTCCCACTCCATTGCAAGGCATCTTATTACAATATCATTAGTTGAAATGTTCAGCAAAAAAATGATATGGTTTGCAAATTTCTTTTTTTTCCTGACTTCCTATCACTCTCTTTTATCTTTTTTTGCCATGTGGGGTAATTACGGGAAGTTGATTTCTTTGACTGGAATAAAAGCGAATTCAATTTGTTTGCTTCTTGGAAAGACATCATTGGGCATCTCACTGTAAGTGTTAGTAATTGTTGGAAGTCTTATTCACCGCTGCTGCGGATAAGACGACCATCAAGATGGTTAGAGATGCCCTGTGTGTGGGGTGAGCGAGAGACATGTGGATACGGGTTCGTGTACGTGTCGGGCTCATTCTTTCCGTTTTTTTAATTAGAGGCAGAATTTATCATGTCCCTTCTCATGCATTAGACAGAAGTCGTTTTTTTGTTGTTTTAGGACACAGTTTGGGATTTGTTTCTAGGTGATTGCACTGAACCAAAACCATCTTACAACCCCTGATTGATATCCTGATGCCCCTTTCCTTTGCATGCCACCAAACAGCTCCCACCCGTTAAGGCATGATCTATTAATTCCACATTTTCCACCAAAGTGGTGCTTCTGCAGGCCCTCGTAGAAAGAGACCTTTCCGATGGTGCCTTCTGAGAAGACCCAACTATTGCGTAGCACTTTCAGGAGAAAGTGCGGTAATTCCTGCTCAAAGAAAATCACTGGTGAATTTCTTCACTAATGTCATTCTTTTTTCTTTTTTTTTATCAATGGCACCAGTCCCTTCTTCTTTTGGTTGAAAAGCAAGAGTTCACACAAGATCCAAGGGGTAAAGGTGCCTTTGTTGCCTGCCTTTTCCCCCCTCACCTTCCAATCAGTTGCGGCAGTTTCCTTCCTGCTAAAAGGGAATTTCTTTCTTCCCACTCTCACCAACTTCTGGATCTTTGTGACTTTCAACAAAACTGTGAACTGATCCTTGAATTCTTCTAACATTCTTCAAGTGTCCTTGGACAAGATATTGAACCTCATGTTGCCCCTGATGGATCCATCAGTGTGTGTGTGTGTGTGTGTGCATGAAAGATAAAGTAAATCAGCTGCTGTGAATGGAGGACAATTTATCTTGTACTGCGAAAGGTTTTGCGTGACCATTAAGACCAAGAACATGCTGCATAAATAGCAGTTTATTTACCACTTACCTCACTCTTACCCCAGGCTGCGTGAGGCTCTCAGCGTATTGATTGATTCTTAATACATGATGTTTGTCTAGTAGAGTTCGGGTTTTTATTACGAAATTGCATTTTAAAAAATGTATTGATCAATTAATTGTTTTTGGCAGACCGAGCACTAAAGACTAGAGGTGCTCAGAAGCCGCTCTTAGCTCTGATTCATAGAGAGCTGAACTGGGGGATTGAGCTGGACTCGGCCCATTTTACATTCGCAGTGCATCATTTTTACTCAGAACTAAGAACTGGGATCGTGGCCTGCTCCTTATAATTTTGATAATCTGAGTTTAATCGAGCATCATATTTTGTGTGTGTGTTTGTTTGTCTTTTGTTTGTCAGTGTAACAGTTTTACCATACCATCCTTGGTTAAGAAATCTGGTCAAGTGAAGTCTAGACTGGGAGTTGTGCTGCAGCTGTTTTGACCACATCGTGCTGTTCAGGAGTGTTTACATCCATCAGTTTCAGTCTAACCATTGCTGGGTCCAGGTTTGACTATTCTGTGGCCTCTTTTGGGTTTTTGCTCTTTGAGTTTCAATAAGAATTCATACATATTCACACACGGGGCTTTTGAGCCCCATAAACCTGAAAATCACAGATATCCTTACCTTTGAAGAAATTCCCAGTTGACGTGCATTTATCTCATGCACTCAGGTGTGCGTAACGTCTTTATTTTCAGTCCATGCTAAAGCTCTAGTGAGAGTGTGTGTATCTTGCTTTCATAAGTGTGTAATACATATTCAGCCTCTCGCTCGCTGTCAAAGTTAGCCATGCAGCAGCACTGTGAGCGAATGGAGGTAGCATTTTCTTGCTTCCCTGTACATATAACCATGTCAATACTTGTTAGTCTGTGCCTGCATGTTAAAACATGCATATCGCTGCTCTCTCAGTGCGTAACGTCCCTGCTGCATGCTGTGGTTTAGCTCGCGTGTGTCTGCGCGGCTCTCTCTCGCCTGCTCTGTCTGCGAGTGATGTTTCTGGAGAAGCGAAGGAGGCTCGTGTTGAGCAGCAGTGGAGCTCATTAGCCGAGTACCAGGGGAGCGCAGCCACTGCAGCCCTCCCACCCGCCCCCACTCT
>VVHJ01007467.1:0-10257 GCA_015107715.1 Tylochromis polylepis
GCGCGCGCATTTTAAAGCGAAGCGCTTTCAAACAGAAGGGGACAAACGCGAAGTTCCCAAACTCCCTGCATAAAATAACCCAACCACGAACTGCTGGGAGCTTAATGACGGGGTGTCTTCAGCTCACTGTGGACTTAAACAGTCACAGCTCATAAATGTCTGACATCATTCCAAACAGATGCACATGCTATGAGAACATGTTCAAAGACAACAGAAAAGGACCCAAGACGGAGCCTTGTGGAACTCCACATGCAGAAATTTAACTGAGAAATTGCTTTTAAAAATCAAATTTACACCAATTTAGAACCAAACTCTCAACTCCTGCACAACATTACAAATGCTCATAAGTAGTAGTGTCCTTCAGGTTTTACACTACATTTATTCTTTTACCAGTGTCTTCCAGAGTTCAGCTAAACACAGGTCTCCAGGTGTTTTCTACGATCCAGGGAAACAATATTCCACATTTTTATCCAATTACTCAGATTTATTTTACACAAACATGTAAAACTTGAGCAGCCATGTTTCTCTTGATAAGCTACAAATCAACACACTGAGTGTAATGTGTCGTTTCCAGCGGACCGAGCTGTAACGTAGTTGTGAAACTTTCTGTAATGAAAATTTCACAACTGCAGGTTAAGAAACGCTGGCCACAGTCTAAGATTTACTCACATTGCTGAATATCTGAATGTGCAGAAACAAAAGCTTCAAGAAGTATTTTAAACAAGTACAGGAAGTACATTTTACTTCAACTCGGGAGGCTGCATCTGCACAGAGCCTTCTGCATCATGTTTGTATGTCTATTTGTCACGACTTTGTTTTTTGGTAAAAGAATAAAGTTCGTTTAAAAAAAAAAAAAAAGGTTGCTGAAGGTAGACACTCAGTTAAACTTGTCCTGTGTTTCTCAACTGGTTGAATAATTTAGAAGTCTTATTTAAAATAAATTATTTAAAAACGTCATTTTATTATTTATTTAAATGCAAGTACTCCTGAGTATTTAAAGGAGCAGTACAAACAAAAGTTTCCTCATGCGTGAGGAATCGCAGGCTCAGTGAAAAACACTAAGCACTGTGTTCTTGGGAGTTGTTGTTTAAAGTGTGTTCACTGGCTCAGGTTCCAGTTTTTACAGGATGTAGTGACAGACCAAATGTCTTGCATCAGTGCAGCATGTTTAAAACGGGAACTTTGTGATCGTATGGACAACAAATTACTCATCAGGGCTGAGATACTGCTTCTCTTTTTGTTCTTATTCTTGGTGAAACGTCTACATCATCTGTGGTCGTGACGCAGAACCGGACACTGTGCAGAGTCGATATGATCCTTTATAACTTCCACTGAGCTGATTTTGCTCGCCAACCCCGTTTCCTCTTCAGCACATATAAGATCAAATATGAGTCCTGACAGCGCGCCCTGCCTTTCCCCTGTAACAGCTGGGATGAGCACCAGCAATGCTGAATTGGACAAGGAAGGAAATGAATGGAATTCAGAGTTTGTGTAATGCCGCTGTTGGAGCCACACCTGAGGGGAAGAGTCACGACACACAAGGATGTGTTCAGTTTTACAGGAAGCCGCCTGACTTTGTACACTTAGAGCAGTTTGTAACTTTTAGATGAAACACTCCAAATGAGCAGCTTCCCCCCCCTTCACTTGAATGAATGTGCCATTACATACCATAGTCTTCTTTTTCCCCACTGCACCCTCTGGGGTCACCACATCATCTCACCCCATGCCCAGCAGCAGAGACAGATGGGTAGATAATCAGGTTGGTACAGTTGTTGGGTTATTTCTTAGTTACAGCACGTGGAACAATAATTAAAAGCTACACTTTAGCTGAGTGCGGGCCCTTTAGGTCGGCCCAAAAGTGGGTCGACCCACCGGGAAAATGCCCGGTATGCCAGATTACCAGTCCAGCCCCGCCCAGCATCCTCCTCTGCACAGTTTCCACTGTTGACCGAAGGAGGATGTCCACCAATCAGCGCAATCATTGTCCTGGTGTGTAACCGAAACACACGAGCCAGTCCACCTCTGAACATCTGAAGACACCAGAATGAAGGTTTTGGAGAGGCAGAGTCCAAATGTGGACTTAAATACAACCTCCAGTGTGGCTGAATTCATGTCACACAGGGCTGGCAGGTTTGGACAGCTTTGTTCTCTTAAGAAAATCCTCATTTAAAAAAAAAAAGAAGCCACTTTGTGGTCACAGACTTTCTTCAAAGCACTGTATGTCATATGGATTTATTAACAGGAGTGTGTTACAGTCCTGACTTTAACCTCACGTGTGGCACAGCAACGTCATCTTCTTTACCCTGAGACTCAGGACCTGAAATAACGCCGAGTGCTCTTCTGAGCATCCTACAGGTTTTATCAGGTTCACGAGGGAAATGCAACCTCAGATAAACCACCATTTACAAATGAACAAGAGCTGAGCCAAAATGCAGAAGCACCATCTGAAACACTGAGTCTGCGCCATGATTCAGCAGCAATAGTTTAAAGTAATGGTCTTCTGCGTGACTTCATCAGGCTCTCACATCGTTCTGGAGGAAATTACTCACTCTGCTTTACAGCATTGCTTCACTGGGGTTGGCAGTTTGGGCTAGTTTAAGCCCAAAGCATTTGGGTTTCTTCAAACACGGCGCTGTGCATTACGGACAAACGTCTCCACTTTGAGGTCGTCTGTGTAAAAGGACAGAAGTCTCTCCTCTGTTTTTAGAGACAAGAGAAAGACTTTCTTTTAGAGGGGGGAGGGGGGAGGATGCGGCACTGTTGTATACAGGAAGTGCTGATTGGGCCGCACCAACCACAGCTCTATCATGGGGGCATGATTTACCTAACTGATCAAACATTCATCTCAAATGTGTGTTTCCTTGACTTACGTCTTCCTTGTTTACTTCATCTTGTGTTTGATTATTATTCATTTTAATTAACTGTTAAACTGTTGGTTTTGTTAGTTACCAGAGGATTTTTTTAATCCCTCATGTGTTGAACCCGTCTGATCAGCCAGCATTTAAGTCTCCTTTATTTCTGCTGTTATTCTGTTGAGGCTTGAGTTCAGGGCCTGGTGCTGGTGGTTTACTTTGGATATTTCTACATTTTTGGGTAAATAAAACCCACTTTTTCCCTAAACCACCACTAACCCCAACCCCCACACTCACACTGACCCTGAGGTGAACTTCCTGGGAGTTTTGGGAAGACTGTCAGCATCTTGAATGTCTTCCACCCGTGGATAATCTCTCACTGCAGAATGACGATCGTTCGGTCGTGTGAACGCCTTCCCAGACTGAGTGCTGGTCTCTAAGATCACTGCTGATGTCACCTAAATGTTGCAGACCTGCAAACCGCTTTGACAGACGTGCTCACACCTGATGAGGATCAGTTAATCAGGTGTGTTTGATTAGCAGCACCTGGCTGATACTTACCCTCTTATCTCCAATGAAGCAGTAAGGCTGGACTCATGTTATATGTCGTTCATTTGAAGCTGTATTTAGCTCACTGATCAAACCTTTTAAGCGTGACCACATGTCAGCTACATCAGCCTCCTCACGCTGTTTTCAGCGCTGTGACTAAAACGTTCGTTTAATGCTTTAGTTTTTCAGTTCACACTCACTCCCTCGTTGGGTCTCACTTTCACCTGTTTCTTCTCCCTGCCACAGCCTATATGCTGCTTGTACTTATAGTCTCACTCAGTTTGTCAATCTTTCTAACGTTCGTACTGTTTCCACTTCCTTTTTTTATTTTTTATCTGTTTGTGTTTGAGCTTGTTTAACAATTCTGACTTCACAGCTCCTCTTGGGTTTTTCTTTCCTCGTCCGCCTTTTGAGACCTTTCCCTCCAAGTTATCACAGACGATTCACTTTGCAAATATTATTTCACCTCTTGGATCTCTGAGCTCATACTGGAAATATAATACAAAGAAACTTGGTATAATTTTACATTTCACTCCACTTTTAAAAGTGATCCGTGCTTTTAACACATCTTCACGTCAGATGGGCTGAAAGGCTCCTGGAGATATGTCTGCACGACTACATGTGCAGTTTGGAGTTCACCTCATATGTTTCATACTGGTACTTTAAGCGGATTCAGCAAGTCTGCAAAGTTTAAACAAGCTGAACGTAAAAAACAGTGATTCAGCTTTTATGATGAGGTGCAAATTATAAATGAAAGTTTTATTCAAGTGGGAACTTTGACCATCACACCTCTACTGTACAAGCAGCTGTGTAAATGTGCATGATGACATATTTAGAGCAGAGCGGGCTTTGCAAAGGCTGCTTCTCGATTCTAACAGCCGCACATTTATTTACAGTCACCTGAAACCAGATTAAGCTGAGCCTGATAATCCGCCCGTGGGGCTGACACGGACACCAGACGTGACTGTCAGTGCTCTCCGCTCCCCTTCATGCAGCATCTGTACTTCACACACTGCGACACGCCACGGGAAAAAAAACAGCTCAGTCACGTGTTCTTACACTTTAAAGTTTTATTTTTTTTTAATAAAATTCGAGACTCCAAAGGCCCAGAAATCTGATCTGAAGTACAAAACTCGTGAATGTGATCGCTTCAAACGAATGAAACCGGAATCGGGATTTTCTTCTTCAGAGATGGAGTGACGTCAGATACGCTCCTCCCTCCCACTCGGCACCACGGACCCCCACCGTGAGGTCACCGGATCAGCGGACTCTGGGAAAGCAGCGGTGCGCGTCCCCGGCGGTGCGTAAAGACCGGGGCCAATCCGGGCGGCGCGCGCTCCTTTCAAAAACATTTCCCATCAGCACTGAAAATTATTTCACTTCAAAAAAAACAAAACATTTAACTGCGTTTGGAATCAAGCTGAAGATGCGTCTCCAGTCCACGCGTGGCGGCTGTCCCGTGTCGCTCGCGTCAGGCGTGGAGCAGCAGAGCCGCGAGCAGCAGCGGGCACAGCAGCAGCGTGGGGAGGGCGGGACTCCCGCAGCCGCTCGTCGTGGGTTGACTGGTGTGGACGGGGGTGGTGTTGGTGGGGGTGATGGAGGTGCTGGTTGCCTCGGCCCTCTGAAACACAAAAGCGAACCGCGATCACGGAGGGTCACGACAAACTCCTGATCCCGTGACGCCAAATCTTCATTTTTAATCATTTCATCAAAATTTACAGTTTAAAATTTACCACAAAGGAGGAGAAAAAAGTGAATCCCCCCAGTTTTACTCCTGCCCTCGTCTCCCACGCTAAATGTCACCCGTTTTTTCTAACTCATCAGAAAAACAGTTTGACTGTTTCAGGGAGACTGGGCCTTCTTCTCTTCAGCGCGAAAAACCCGCCGAACACACAACGAAACTCGGACTTTGGAGTTTCTGCTTCAGCCTCTGATGCTCCTCAACTTAAGCCTTAAAGCTCCTTAATTCCGCATTTAATTAGGAGCAAACAAACTGCGTTACTACAACAGTTTGCGCCCCATCTTTAAGAGTAAAAGTGCTGAAAGATTTTATAAAAACGGACTTAAGGGTGAAGCTGACCTGAGAGGTGAGACAGAGAGCCAGCAGCAGAGCTGCGAGGGAGACGATGCTCAGCTTCTTCATGCTGGAGGTGATGGAGGCTCCTTTACTCTGCTGGGTGGAGGAACAATGACTGCACGGGAGGCGCAGGTCAGGCTTTTATAGGCTTTGAGTTTGCCGCTGATGGATAAATGCTGACCTCTAGCGGCCACTGGCTGTCATTGTCGCTACACTCCGAAAGACTCATGGATGCTGCTCTGAAGTTTGTGTGTGTGTGTGTGTGTGTGTGTGTAACCTTGAACTCTATTCCAGCCACATGATTGGTTCAGCAGCGCGCTGTTCTCATTGGTCTATTGACCTTATGTTGATCATGTCTCATTGTTCTATTGAGGAAACGTTATTTTGAGATCATTAACATGTCATCAGCCAAACTGAGCTGTGAAGACTGTGAGCACACTGATTAGTGCTGTGAAATGGACGTTTTGGCGCAGGAGTCTATGGGGACCCAGAGTTTTATGTTTGCTGGGCAGCGAGCAGGAAACCCGTCCTCCAGTCTGCTGATCTAACCTCACAGTGCAACAGCCAGCTGCTGGTTATCTCATGAACGTGGACTGTTTACCTGCAAGCCAGCAAGGCTCCTGTTACTAAAAAAGTCCCCTGCATGCAGGTTCTACACAATAATCTGCAGCATGTGTTTCGTGAGATAAGGTGGGCCGTGCATACCTGCAGGCCGTGTCGACAGGACTCCGAACTGCTAGAAGTGATTCAGGCTGGTGGGACATGTTTGTACCAAATTTCAGTCCATTGTGCAGAAATAAGGAAACCTCAGAGAGTCTATAGAAGAAAAACTATCAGGATTTACCAACCACCACAAGTACTCAGCTCTGCATCATATTTAGAAAAATAAAGAGTGAATTATGGATGTTTTTAATGCAGCACCATCAGGTGAACAGCAGGAGTTAGGTCAGAGAAAGAGGAAACCAGCACCAGTCTCAAACCGTAAAAGAAACACGAAGTGTTATTTTGAGGAAGGTTACATCATCCTCACAGACCCACACACTGCTCACGTCGTCATCGCTTCCTTTGCATGAACGTCCTCTTTTCTTCTCACTCAGCCTGTTTCTGTTGTAGTTTGTCCCTTTTTCACCGTAGCCAAGTGTAACGAAGGTGTTGACAGTATGAACACATCTGATGTGAAAGTCTGCATTAAAAAGATCATTAAGAAGCCAGAAAATGTCTGTGCAACTCCAGTCAGCAGATGAGCGACTCATTTCAGAATAACTGAAAACGTATCTCTGAAGTTTGGTCACCGAGTCATAAAGACAATATGTTGGGTCATTTCAGTCCAGACTACCGGAGAAAACCATTTCAACAGATATTGTGAAGTGCTTTACCAGCGCATCAAACATGACATGTTAGTGACAAACGTGCCTCCTGCTCTTCCCTTAGAAGGAAAGTGCACTCTTTGGCACCCGGCCGTCACAACATCAGTTTAATGTCTCGCTCAGACCTCAGAATCAGTGATGGAGGGATCCATCTCTAGCATGTCAGAGCTGTTATTGATGAGCAGCAGAGTCTGAGCTCATGGTTTAGACCCACAGGGAGACAAGACATGGAGTGCCACGCCCATCAGCTTAAAAAAAAAAGAAAAAAAAAAGGGGGGGGGGACAGGAAACAGAGGCCTGATGAGTCGTAATTTCTGTGACATTTGGACAGTAGAGTCAGACTTTGGTGTAAACATGTCAGCATGGATCCATCCTGCCTTATACCAGCAGCCCATGTTGGTCATGGTGTGGGGAGATTTTAGGTCACCTCCACCATCTATGACCACAGTGTGGCTTACTCTTGTAGCGCTTATGGCTACTTCAGAATTGGGACAGTCCGGCAGGCAAAAGGGCTCCAAACCAGGACTACAGTGTACCTACTAGAATACACTGTATATTAAAGATGGACAGTCTTGCGTCTCAGCCCCGAGGTGATTTCACACTTGGATCAGCTGCAAATTTGACGAGTTCCAAATTAACACTGTTCTGCATGTTCACACAGACACTTGTGACCCTGCAGGGAGGCTCAAACCCAAGGTCACCACATCTGATGTGGTTCTACACTACCATTACTACAGGAAGCTCAGATTTTGAGGCCTCTCAGACACAGTTCAGGGTTAAGGTGCAAATTAAAAACGCAAATGACTGAATGCATCACTACACATTTACTTTCACCTGAAACCAGATTGGAGCACGATGATCTGACCTACAGCAGGTCAGATGGTCGGGGCTCTGAGCTCAGTCATGCAGGAAGGAGACAGTCACGTGGTATTTTAACTTAGTTTTATTTGACAGAGTTTAAGCCAAAGCACAGCCTTTCAAGTCCCAAATGTTCACCAGCATTTATACAAACTTGATAATCTGTGCCACCGGAAACAGGATCACCTCCACGAGTCACTTTGGTTCTCATAGAAGAAACCGTTTTATTAAACCTCCAGGAAGACCTAAAGTTTCCCCGGAGTCCGGACCGAGCCGGGTCCAGTCATCCGGACCAGCCGTGAAGAAGAGCCAGCAGAGCCAGCGGGGACAGCAGCGGCGTGCAGGCGACGGGACCCCGGGAGCCGGTCCCTGCCGGAGGCCTGGTTCTTGGAGAGGTCGTAGTGTTCACCGTGGAAAGTGTGGACGCCTTCACCGTGGATGCGCTGACCGTGGAGGACTTAGCAGTGGAGGCCTCGGTCGTTGTGGAGAGCGTGGACGGTCTGACCGTGGAGGCCTCGGTCGTTGTGGACACCGTGGATGCGCTGACCGTGGAGGACTTAGCCGTGGAGGCCTCGGTCGTTGTGGACACCGTGGAGGACTTAGCCGTGGAGGCCTTGGCCGTGGAGGGCGCGGTCGTTGTGGACAGCGTGGACGGTCTGACCGTGGAGGACCTGGCCGTGGACGCCGTGGATACCTGCAACATAAGAGACCGCATGAAGCTGCTGGAGAGACGCTGAGGGGTCGTTAGGGTGACATTTACGCCACCTTTGATCCGAGTCTCACATTTAAATTTAACGTCTGACAAACCCCCCGCAGAGTTCGCACCGTCACAACATTTCACCGGTGGAACATCCTGAAGTGGGACGACCCTGCAGGAGTCCGCCATAAAGGTGACTCACCTGTGAGCTCAGCTGGAGAACCAGCAGCAGCGCTGCGAGGACGACCACGCGTAGCGTCTTCATGCCGGCTGTGATGGAGTAGGTCTGCTCTGCTGGGTGGAGGAAAGGCGAGTGACTCCAGAGGCGCACAGCCCACCTTTTATAACCCCCACACCTGACCGCAACACGCCCCTATTTCTGCTGCGTTCACGGGATGTCGGAGATATAGCTCCTCAGAGAGACGAATCATGTTTAACACCTGATCTTAATGTTGTTTGTATTTTTAACCACATATTTAACCGAAGATGATATTCCAGAACAAACAAACAAACAGAAAAGTACAATAAACTGTACCGGAAGTACATTTTCTTTAGTTATTTATTGCACGGGATGAAATTTACATATGTCTGCGAGTATCTATCTATCTGAATGGCTGGCACCTGTGTGAGTTCATGTCCATGAAGGATGTCTGCTTTGTCCAATCAGTATGAGACTCCCACCTGTCAGGAGGCCTGGTGGCTTCTGAGCCAGATTTTTTTCCCCCCTCCAAAACAAAACATGGCCAAAAAATTGGATATATTTGTAAAAACTTACAGTCACATATTTTAGTGCCAATAAACACAGTATATTATATTGATTTGAACAGGGTGGGTCTTATCAGTGCTGTTTGAGCTCATTAATAAAGTGTAGGCTGGTTTGGTTCAGTAGGACGTGATGAGCGTGTTGTACAATGAGTTTTTCATGCTTCCTCCGACTGTGTGTCATTAAATAAGGAACACCTGATGGGAGGACACATGGTGTGAACTTCTCCGTATGAGACAGAAAATCATTTTGCTTAAACAACTGGCCTACAGTCACATCTCCATCACCAAACCACGTGTGATAAAGGAGAGCCTGGTGTTTATATCAGATGTCCTTATTGTTCCATACTAAGTCTCTGCGTGGGGAGAAGAGATGAATCCTGTGATCACAGGTCATGGTTTCTCCTGACGATGCGCCACGTCCAGCACACCTGAGGTGCTGCGATTGGCCTCAGATCTCCTGCACGCTGGCTTTGATGCTCTCAGCAGAACATGAGGAACTCATTCATTTATTCTGCAGCTCGATTATCTTTTCTTTCATCAGCTTCACCATCTCTGTAAAGACTGAGTTGAGAGCTTCACTGAGGGATCCAGTCTTGGTTGTGTTTTCCTTCGCTGTGTCTTCAATTTGATCTCTCGTGATTTTATCACAAAGATTAGGAATGATATTATTTTGGCCTTTGACGCCTGGGAAGCTGCTTGGGTGGAATTAGGATGACGTTTCTTTGTGTTTGACACACAATCCTCCAATCTTAGATTTGCAGGAACAGGAGTGTCCCATTATATTATATTATATTATATTATATTATATTAATTAGTCGCATGAAGCATTGCTTTGACCTGTCATGGATAAACGGCGCCCTCTAGCGGTCACTCGCTGTAACTGCTGTAAAAGTGTGACCGCTTCACGCATGATCCATCCGGGATTCCGTAGTTTTGCTTCGACATTTCTTCGGGAAATGTATTGTTGTTAATTCATTATTTCCCGGTGTTCGTTTTGCTTGCAGGTGAGCAGCACCAGGTGTTCAATTAATAATCAGACAATTATTTTTAAATCCTTTGAATGAATCCTGATATTTAATTAAAACAGCCGAG
>VVHJ01007469.1:8464-22217 GCA_015107715.1 Tylochromis polylepis
TGCACTGGATTCAGGATTCACATACATCTGAAGGTTTGTGCTCCTAATTTGGCGAGGATCAGAGCAGTATCAACAGCAAGCTGACTGAGGACTACCTTTACATACTGCAGCAGTCACACAATGAAGCCTCACAGGAGCAGCTTAGCTTTAAGCGCTATAAAGGTCTGTCTCCAGAATTACACAGCAGGTGGAAGGCAGGCGGATTATGGGTTGATTTAATTTGAAAAGCTCGTGAGGCTCATAACATCAGGCTTATACCTGCACATTACATCATCTGTTGAGTAGGAAGAGAAGCAAGCAGGGCTAATAAGGAGGTCCGGAGGATGAGGTCACCTGTCAAGATGGATTCACCGCCTGTGCCTTAAATCACTGAATATTCAGTAGCTCACAATTCTGTGCCATCGTGCCACGTTGTAAATCTCTAGTGAGACTTACTACACAGTTTATAGGTACACCATAGGTGTGTCAGTGTAAAATCCTCTTATCATCATTCACATAGCCTTTTTTCTTTAATGTTTAAGTCCAAGGTCCTTTCTCATGCACTCTCTCCCTGACACCATGCATTAAAGTCACTCCTCAGAGCAGAAATGGTATATAACAAATATAACAAATAACTATATTCCCTGTTCAATAGGCACGTTTTGGGAAAAACTTTAATACCTTATCCATAACGAGAAGCTAAAAAAAAAAAAGGGCTACAACTCTCATCTGAATGGGGGCTGATTAAAGCGAACGTCGGGTCTAATCTATCAAGCATTTCAAAGAGGGATAGTAAAACCAGATTTCAAACACATGCTACCCATCCGCTGTTCTCAACAGGCTGGACATCAGTGACATCAGTGGATGTAGATAATTTTTGCTATTATGTTACTTTTGACTCTGATTGCATTCACGACTGCACTGCGTAATGAGGTCACTTAAGGTTCAGCGTTCTTGTAGACTGACCTGCTGGACCCGGCCCTCTAGATCCCTCTGGGGGTTGTGCGGATCGATTGCGGTTCTGCTGGCGCCGTTTCCCACTAGCGGAGCGGACGGTGCGGATGTGCACTTCACTGACTTTAAAGAACGCCACCATGAAAGGCTGCTTGTCCAGTGCACCGTCACGTCCTACGAGCCCCGCCTCCTTGGAGCTGATGCTCTGTCCTGTTTAAAAAAAAAGTACACAGTAAGTACGAACCACAAACGATCAAAAAGTTCCAGCTATGACTGCTGACCTTTACTTTGCTGAGAGAAAGTGATGCACTTTAATTGCTGCAACTATGGTTTTGTATTAGAAAAGAGACGTGTAATTGAATCCCTCACCGCTGCTGGTCTCCACGCTGACCTGCAGACCCAGGTTGTGTGCAGGACTCATCACCCACAGGTTACTAGTGGCAGTGATGTCGACCTCCAGCCAGCCCTCCTCAGCCGCCCACAACCTGCGAGACTCCAGCAGGAACAGATCTGCCTCTCTGTGAGATTATGGCAAACAAACACAAGAAGAAACTTATTAGACAAAACATTAGCAATACTTGTGCCAATACTGGCATTTGTACAAGGATGGACTGGAATGTATTAAAAATGGTAGTAGTCATCTCATCTGACCAAAGGACGTGCTTTCAGTTTGCATAGTTTTTCTCCACTCGTGTCTTGGCAGTTATTCTGGGGTCTTTAGATATATCTCTCACCAGTTTTCTTTCCAGAGTCTTTGAAATATTTCCCTTCCTACCTCTGACGGGCTTGTTCTGCACTGTGTGGCTCTCTTTGAATTTCTTGATGATTTTTCTCACTCATTGATAACTTACTTCTAAACTCACATCTTTTTGTTTGTGGTAAGATGCTTTCTCGGGTGACAGCTCAAACCATTGCTGAAGTTTTTATACTGTGTGTAAATTGAAAGATAACAGTTTTAATTTGATTTTCCAATCTTTGACCATTACAAAGTTAAAGCACATCATTGCACAACAGGGGTTTGTCCTTTATAAAAGTTAATAAAAACGCCAGTTTTCAGGGGGGCAATGATACTGACCCTGGTAATTTCTGCTTTTTCCGAAATCTGTCATTGTGTGCAAATAAAAATTAATTATACTAATAATTTTGTCCTCATCGTGTAGATTCCCCTTGTACTGCCAAAAGTCTTATGATGGACCTAATGCCTGAACTATGCTTCCAGGTAACCTGACGTGCACCTCCCAAGAAATGTAACTACACATCTGTTTGACGCAGCCCACAATGACTGAATGCTGTGGAAAGTTATAATGTGGGGTTAAGATGGAGTTTCCAGTTACACCGCAAGTTACGATGTAGATTTCCCGCAGAAATCTAAGTTACGCCTAAGGAGGTTTGCTGTGCTGTTTTTCACGGGCAGCTTTTGGGTCCGTGTAGCTTTAAGTTTTCTTTTTTGATTCACTATTAATGAATTTTGACTCAGTAAAACTTGTTTCTGTGTGGCTCTCCCTTTTTGGTGTCCTAAACGAGCGAGGCTCAACAGAAATGACAATTTATATACGTTTGGTTTACTGCATTCAATCTTCTGTATAAAATACAGGGGTCGAAAAGAGCATCACTGAGATCACCCACCACTAGAAAGGGCAGATCTACCGCTTTAAGAAACCAAAGACGCAGAAGCTCTTGGTTTGTATCGAAGTAAGAGTATCATAATAAAATGACAGGAAGATGGATAGCGGCACTTAACAAAAAATGCTGGGATACTGTATTCTACTCTAGCGTAGATCTGACCTTAAAGTCTACATCTCTGAGGGACTACGAAAAGGAAGGATTTAAAAGTATGATATCAGGCTACATGCATGTTAATATCATTTACAAAAAAAACAAAAATACGTGTATTGAATCAGGCTTCAAATGTGTCAAAAGAGGAGGGGGGGGGGGGTAAAAATAGTGAGTATTTAATAAAAAGACAGCAGAGGAGATGTAAGGAAAAGACAGAGTGTGAATGATAAGAGGCCCTGTCCTCCCACTGTCCCATTACAGCAGTAATAACACTGTGGCGGTCCTGTCGGACACTCCTCCACGAGACACATCAAAGCCTCGCAATCATCCAGGTGTTCAGCGAATGCCCCTGCAGTCATGCTTCAGCAGCCCCTCTTTATTGCTCATTAATGAGTCTTTCTGACGGCTTCCGTACGAGCACCTACGCCCTGTTTTCCTACACGCATATGGTACTCCACCCTAATGCTGAGTTCGCACATTTATCCCAGGTGCACTTGTGTTTCTGCCTCATTGTCGCGTAATGCTCGCGTGACGGAGAACAGCAGGGAGTCCATGAGAGAGACACCTGCAGGGTGACGGTCTACTGTACGAATGTGTTATTGACTGGCTGCTTTTAATGAACTGGAATAATAAGGTCAAGACTCAAAGTCGTGTTTCTTTCTACCATAAATCCTCTTTATGAGTCTTGTCAGTGACTTGTTAAAATTGTTATCCAAGATAGGAAAGTGTGACTCGCAGCTGGCCTGGTTATTTCACATGCTTTCGTCTTTGAAACTGATGCAATGGCATATTTGTAAGACCGTAAAAACGATACGCAAGTCAGACATCTGGAGGAAAAGACAGAGATTATAAGAACTAACTCTCCTGAGTGGATACAGGACAGTCTTTGTCTTTTCTCAACACAAAGTCAGGCCCGCCACCTTTTTTTTTTGCATTGTAATCTGTCACATTCCTTAGCCGGGTGTCAGGCTAATTAAGCGCTCTATCATTACAGCTCGGAGTCAGAGCACAAGTCAGGCTTTTATGGGAAGGAGGGGCACGAGAAAGTTAACGGGCTTCCCGCTGATTATGAAGGTACGGTTTTGCAAAAGGCCTAAAACGGGGGAAAAACAGTAATGACTTAAAAGCCTTGCTTGTGTTTTTTTCTCATGTACGTGACAATACCTCAGGTGATACCTTGATCAGCACTGAAGAGATCGAATAATGTAAAACTGCAGTTGCTAGGTGTTATTTATGAATGCAGTTTATTTCTCCATCCGATAACAAGTCGGCCTTAGTTTTCTTAAAGGGATATAAACGGTCATATTTGATCTCTTTAATCTGAAAATATCTCCAGAAATAAAAAGGTTTTTACCCAAGCGAGAGTGTGAACATAGACCAGCCACTGTAGCAACAAAGGTATGAAGAAAATAAATAGCTCTCGACACCTACTGTGTATGAATCCTCTGACAGACCGAACAGTCTGAACTGTTTTTATTTAACACAAAATAATTAATCAAGTGTAACAGTTCTTCATTCATCAATGGCTTTTTATGGAGAGAGTTCCTTTGGTGTGTATTCACTGATAGACTAAATATACTGAGCTATGTAAGGCTAAAAACAGATACGAAACATTCTATCCATGTTTGTGCTGGTTCATGGTGGGCGGGCTTGATAAAACACAAATGTCATTCAGAAACTCTGTTTATCTAGCCCTGCAGTCTTAATGTACAGTAAATGTTTAGCATGCATTAGCTGTGCTTTTTTTTTGTGTTTTTTTTTGGGGGTGAGGATTTTGAAGTTGTGCTATTTCTGTAATGCTTGATTTTGCATGATAAACACAGCAGCTGCCAAAAGTATGTGCAACGCACGGGGAGATGGAAAGAAGTCATAGTCTTTGCACCTTGATGTCCAGAGAATGTGAACGTGAATGCTTTTCCAGCCTACTGGAACCTACCTGCAGGGCCATCGATGCACACGTGTTTCACAGCCAAGAACTGATGAAACCCAAAGAACTTCGATTCCACTCATCACCCTGGAGTTTCATAAAATGAATCTCAGACTGAATTAAAGGAAAACTTAGTAGCTCAGTACCAATACAGTACTGCACAAAAGCCTTTAGCCAAACCTCATTTCTTTATATTTTGCTAGGAAAATGGAAAATAGGTGCACTGAGTTAGTGAAACATGCAAACAAACATGGAAATGCAGTATCCAGTTAGCTTGTACAACAACAGAGTTTGTACAATTTGATCTTGAAAGTCAGAATTTGGTATGACCTTTATTCTTCAACAGCCTGAATTCTCCAAGGCAGCTTCCTTGTCATTCCGTTAAGTAGTCTTCAGGAATAGTTCTCCAGGCGTCTTGAAGGACATTCAAAGCTCCTCTTTTGTTCTGTCCTCTGCCGAGATCTCAAATGCTTTCCATTGGCATTGCGTGGTGGATCAGAATCTGATGGTATTTTTCTGTGTTCATAATTCCATCAATTTTGACAAGCTCTCCAATACCACTGGCTAAGTTGCAGCTCCAAACCATGACACAGCCTCCACCGTGTTTTTCATACGGTTGTAGACACTCACTGTTGTACACCTCTCTCCTGGGCTTCCTCACATACTGACAATTTGGCTTCATCACTCCATCAGACATGTTGCCACTGATTTTCAGTCCAGTTCTTGGATACTTTGGCATATAACACCCTTTTCTCTCTGTTTCCCTTCCTTAAGAATGGCTTCTTAACAACTGAGACCACTAAAACCATTTCTGATGAGGCTTCAGTGAACAGTAGGTGGATCTGGAAGGACCAGATGCATCTCTCAGATCTTGTATCCTGTCTTTTCTGGATTTTTTCCAGTTTCTTAAGGACGTGATGTTCAGATACTGTTCATCTGCTGTAGACTGTTGTTTTAGACCTGCCACTATTTCTTCTTTTCTCCTCCATTTATCAAATTTCCACAAATGTTTTTAAGGACACACTACACACCATGCTGAGATATGGCAAGTTTTTAGCTAATGGCTCTTTGGAAATCACCGTGTTTGTGCAAAAATACTATTTTATATCTGTCAAACTGTGTTACCTTTGGTATTTTTCATAAATTCAACTACTATTTGGGCTCCAGAACTTTGGTAATAATCAAATATTCTCAGCTTCAGCCAGAGTGGTGAGGGGTGAGTAATTTTATGACCCCAAAATCAAACCCATACATAAGTTACACATATCTGCTCTGCTGTGATCTCACTGTAAGTGAGAGGGATGTTAAGTGCCCAAGCCAAGATTGTGCACATTTAGCACAGTTAGAAAAACGATTATGCAAATCCCACAACTGAAAACCAGTAAATGATTATTAATTATTCAAGTACATTTTAAGAAATGTGAATGAAAGCGTATGCAAGAAAACCAAAACTCCTATATTTAAGATATAGTGTGGTACAGACAATTATGAGATATATTGTTTATCTAAAAAGATGATCAGTGCTAATGCACTTGGACATGATGTGCGAACATTTTACTGGAAACCATGCAACTTAAGCGAGACGCTTAAAACCACAAAACTTATTCCTTCTTTTTTTTCTCCTAAGTTAGTATAAAAATACCTTTATAGTTTTGCAAAAACACAGATAAGACAATCAAGAGAAAATCTAACAGCGAATCGGGCTTTAGCAAAGACGTTGGAAACTCTGTAAGAGTTTATGTGCTACCTGTCAGGGTGCTCCTTGACCACCTGGTAGACTTTGAGCAGGAAGGTGTCGTTACGGAAGGCACGACTCACACACTCCTTGTAGAGTCGAAACTCGGCGGCGGTGATGGCCTCGCCCTCTGGGATCTGCGAGAGGTTGAACTTGAACTCCTTGTGGTGACGCCTGTGCGGTGAGAGCTCCCTGTCGTACTCCACTGTGGGTTAGAAACACATACGCATGCTTTTAGGATCACAGCTCACACAGGGCGAGATATAAACCAGGGAGAGGAAAAAAAGCTATTAAGGCTTTTTACGTAAAGCTAAATGAAGCTAATGTTCATCAGGAAAAATCGTAGGTTGATTTGTGCTTCTACAGATCAACTGCAAAATCCCTTTTGGCCCATATGCTCTCTTTTCAGCAGCTTGATTCAAGCTCATGATCCATTTTCCACAAATAGGACCAAATTATAGATTCGCAAACAGGGTTTCAGTGTAAATACGCAGTAGTGAATGATGAGCGGATATCCTTTTCAGACACGCCTTTAAAGTATGTCAAACATGTGATTTATACATAAACTCTAATAGGTTTCTTGGCTTCCACTTGCTATAAATAAATCCCTGTTATCATCAGTTCACAGCAAAAGGCCAAAAGCAGCAAACTTAGAGTCACTCTGCGACCACTTCTGACAGCGTGAAATGACAAAAACCAACAAAATGCTCTCCCTCCTATGTTTTAAGTGCAATATGCACCACAATGATAATGTGCTCTCCGGGGAATCGTTTCCGTCTCAGCTGGAGGTTTCTCCCACAGGGAAGGACCCGGAGAGTCGACAGACACAGGGAGTAAGAAGGGGGCAGGAATAAAGAGGAGCGTGTTGTGTACAATTAGAAGGCTGTGTATAGAAATACCCAAGCCAACACTAACAGTAAATGTTATATTCATCAACGCGCTATTCTTACCCCATCACACTTTAAATAGACTCTCATACACCCCACAGGCATGCTCACACACACGATCTATCATCATCTGCAGTTACCGCTCAGTGCAGCGAGGCTCAGCAGACTTTTCACCCCCACCGACTGAGCGCAGACTAACTTGGTACCAGAGTCAGACGTATGCAACCAGCTCAGTTTTTCACCCGCAGTGAGAATGAACACAGGCCACGTTTCACACGAGTCAGATCCATCTTCTACCTTGGTCCGTGGCCAGTCTCACGCTCCAGTTTGAACTGGTCTCGCTCCCAAACTGACCCACATGTGCAGCAAACGCCTCCAGAGAAACACAGCCACCACATCTAACCCGCTGTTGGAATACAGTAAACATGGAGGGGACTGTAATGAGCCTTTGTGCTCTCATTTATAAGTTTATGTGCAGCTGAAGCCAGAAAATTTATAAACATGACAATGAGGATGGGCGGGGGGGGTAAAAAGAGTAATTATGGCTTTTTGCTGAGCAATGGCTATATTCAGTTGTGTGTGGGCATGTGATGTAAATGGCTTCATCCATACAGATTTCCTGCAAAATTTCAGGATGTGCACTTTTGTCACTGCCTCCCCGAAAGACTCTTTGGGAGGACGAATGATTTGTTCATTTTTCAGACAAATCAGAAGTTCACAAACACAAACCTGACTCTCCAGACCAGCAAACTGCAAAAACTTCAAAAAGCTTTTATAGAGGTTCTCACACTTGATGATCAGTTAATCAAGTGCATTTGATTCGCAGCATCTGGCTGCTACTTACCCTTTTAATTCCTATGGAAGCAGTGAAGGTGTACAGGACTGCATAGAGTCCTGTGAAAACTGTCTTTTTACCTGAATCATACCAAAAGCTAAAGTACCAAAGTTCAGCTTATACTTTGTGCAATTAAATTTAGTTATTTAGACTGCACAAAACAGGGGGAACAGCCAAGGAGCAACACAGTAGTCAGCACACACTAACACCTCTATGAGTAAAAATGTAACTGAAATATATAAAATCAAAGGTAAGGTAAAGGAAAATACGCTTGGTATAAACTAAGTATTTACCAATTAAGTAAATTACATCTGACCAGATTACATTAAATTTAACATTTTACATTGTACTAATTCAACAAAATTACATGGAAAAAGTCAGCATTTTAGGCATAAATATTTATTTGAGTGCTGAATGAAAGTTCATTTTATTAATTATAACATAGAAACATGTTTTCCAAAGACAAAAATCACATGTTTTGCCCTTTAAACCAGGGGTTTTCCCAAGCTGTGGGTTCAGGGTTCAGATTTATTTTGTTTGGTTTTAGTGTCCTTGAAGACGTGGATCTAAATATTTCTTTATGATCACCAGCTACTGAGTTAATATGCCAAACTACACAGTGACAGCAGGATAACTGGCCCAAAGATGACATGGGAGGGACTAAAGGACAAAGTATGCCTCCCTTATTGAACTATATGGTCACAGGTCACAGCAAGAATCAGTCAGTGATATTTTATTTAAACAGAGTCAAAGATTAATTTTGCATACTTTTACAGTCCAGATCTTAGGTAAGAAAGTTACAGTTCCTGAGCCAGACTTGTTATATCCTTCTGGTAATTTTTATGATGTGGGGACCCACCCAGAAATGGACCGATGACACATTTTGTTCCTCGAGTCATAGCAGAAGAGAAACTGTGTTGATGTGAGAACACTGGAACTAATCAGACTCTCCCAGAAGTGCCAGCTCCACCTTGTACCTACACCCTGCAAGGTCAAAGCTCCCCTCATCTCTGGACATTTTCAACTTTTACATGAATGTTGAACTTGACTGAGCAAAAAGAGGGCCAAGAAGGAAGACGTATCTTTCTGGCTTCACTACATTCTTGAGAAAAAAAAAGAAAAACCCAAGCAAGCTGATGTGACTTAAATCAAAAGATTATAATAAAAACGAAGCATCTCAGTTTACGTCTGTGCGAGGTCTGCCTCTCTGTACTTCAAACACTTTCCACTGGAACAAAGGAAACCACCTATGGAGAACAAGATGTTATTCACATCAGCATCACTGCGACTTTTATCAGATGTGACAGTGACCATTTCATCATCTTATTCCAGAAGCTGCCCACACACACACACACACACACACACACACACACACACACACACACATATACACGTGTTATGTGTGATAACAGGTCTGCTCTTGTGTTCAAGGGTGGATAGATCAGAAAAGCGTTTGTGTCTGTGTGTGGACGCCTTAAACAGAGGTCATGCACTCTAAATGACTTTACAACGCTCACTTCAACACCCCTGAGCTTGAATACAAATCGCTTGAAATGTGATATTCCCCGTTTAACTGTTTTTTACTTGAAAGCTCTCTGATAGACTGTAGGTTGGTGAGAAGGTCAGGAGGAGTTTAATGTGGTGACCATTTATTATATTTGCTGAAATAAATGTTAAATGTATAAAATAAAACAGCGGGAGCTCAACTGAAAGATTAAAAGCATCTGGAAGACAGTCCTAGTCTAACTGTGCTCAAAGCCAAATTATCTCATGGACTGCTGGACTACCGCCCTTAACGGAGTAATCATAATAGTGAACCTCCATTTGCATATTTGGTATATATTTATGACATGTTAAAAGACAGTTTAAGGCTACTGGTTAACACACAGAGACACAAAATAATTTCATTAACATAGCCATGGTCCTCCAACAAGCAGCTTTAGGGAAGCACTAAGAGTGTTAGCCATAGACTGTATATAAAAGATGGACATAGGCCTTTGGAATTCCAGCTGTTCCAGCCATCGTGGTATTTTGAAAAGACGTGCGATAAGGGGGTGGAGCTGACTGAGAAACTATATTCTTACATATCAGCTAACTGTCAATCACAAGATAACAGTAGAGGTGTTTGATTGAGGTAATAAATGAAGTTAGCAGTAGAGTAATTTTCTCATAGCCTTACTTATATAAAATCACCTTCATTTGGAATCTAACACAGCTGCCTGCTTGGCTTTACCTTTCAGATCAGACGGCTACTTCCATCTTTTACATACAGTCTATGGCAATACCAAGCAGTGTCCTGGAGTTCAACTGTAAACTTCTTTGTGTTTCCTGGAAACTCCTACAAAATTTACTACGATCACACAGGCGAAGTCTCAGTCATTCCAGGCAAAGAAAAAACTGTTTTTGCTAAGGTGGAAAAAAAAAACGTACGCACCATTTTCAGAAGGCTCTGATGAAATTCACAGTTTTCACATTTATTTTCATCACTTCTAAACAAAATCTCCAGGCGCTCCTAAGCTCGCTCAGATCACTCAGCCTCATAATGAGCCTGCTCAAATCAATCATATTGCTAATTTCAGAGAGGGGACTCACTTTAAACAGCGTCTAGATGAAGACAAGCAATTAAAGGCATGAAATATGGAGACAGCCTCAGCCTCATGTCTCAGCACAGCCCTTTGCAAAGCAGCCTGGGAGCCACAGTGTTAGCAGTTAAGTAGCATTCCAGCTGCTTCTCCACCTTCTCAGCTTGAAATTCGATTGAAATCCACTGAGCTTTCACATCTAAAATCAAAGGGAAGCCTTCACACAAGCAGCATAACCTTGGTGCTAATCCACCATGACGGGGCTTTGAGACAGGAACACACAGAAAGGAAAAGGGATTTGGATTCGGGGGATTCACAGAGGAATTTATTCAAAGCGGTTCTAAAGATGGGAAAAGAGTTATAATTATAATATTCATAGGCTAATCGGCATGGTTGTGTGACCTCGCTGTGTTTTCATACCATCACTTATCACCAGTTCTTGAGAAAATAAACACAAACATAAAGTCACTAAGTTAATGCCTTTTCTCTTTCATTCTTACACTGAGCAAGTTAGGGTTAACCAGAAAGCCCGACAATCCCGGGGAATTTCTCCGATGATTCACCAAAACACTGCAGGGAATTGCATCTGTTACGAGAAGGGCAACAAGAGCAGTAAGAGTGTTCAAGGAGAGAAGAGAGGAATAAATGATGACTGCTAGGCAGAAAAAGACTGAAACAATTAATGTTTGAGAGGAAACGAAAGAAGGCCGAGAAACAGAGAAAACAAGCAAAACAAACAGGAAGAGGTTATGAAAGAGAGGCGAGTGGATTTAAGATGATTTTAAGGAAGAAACGTTTGTGAACGACGCATTAAATTGGATGCAGTGAACGGAAAAAGTCATTTAAAATGACACGAGGATGCGATGACAGGGAGCGAGACGTCAATAGGATTATGTGAGGATGGGGGAAGATAGAGTCAGCTGTCAGAGAGAGGAATATGTAGAGACCAAAGGGACAGAGATAAGACACGGAAGAGGAAAGAGACAGTCTGGGGTGATATGAGAGAAGAAGCGAGAGAGACAGTCGGTGACAGAAGGAGCGCGAGATGGACGATTTGCAGATTCCCTTGGACACTCTGGCGGGAGCTGTTCTCTCATTTCCACCTGCGCAACATCTGGCGCTGCTCTCCAGCTCAACTGCTGTATGTATTACAGCACCCACACACATAAACACACACAGCACCACAACTTCATGATTCTGGGTATCTTTTACTTCCACACGCAGCCGTGTGGTCCATAAACATAGTGTACACTTGAAAACTATTATTAGCATATATCTAATAAATTATTATGTAATGGCTTTGTGACTATGACTGGTCTGAAATGGCTAATAAATCAAGTTACATCAGAAATTTTTTCTTACATAACATGCCTTTCATTACATAATTTTGCTCCAAATTGCATAAAAACTCAGATTAACAGCTGTTAAATTGGGCTTCCAAGTCAAATTTTGAAAGCAAAAGTTCATCCCTTGAAAAAACAGACCAAAGAAGACTGCCATTCATGTGAGACTGACTCCTTATCCCCGCAGACCGACTTTTTATAAACCAAGACGTGCGCCCCTTTAAGAAGCAAAGGAAGAAAAAGAGAGAAAGGTTTCGAAAGAAAGATGAGCAAGAGAACGTTTGAGCCAGATGCTGACTGTGCAGGGAGACAGCCGGGGTGCATGAGTGGACAAACAGGCGAATAAATGACGAGAAATTTTGACTCTGACAATGACTGATGATCACAAAGATTTAAAAAAAAAAAAGATTCATCTGCCAAGAAAGTGATCGTTTGTGGGGTTGCACCACATTTGGAGGAGTGAGGAAGAGCAGCAGGAGAAGAAAGTATAAACAAGGAGAAGGAAATCCACTGTATGAGTAGAGGAACGACGGCAAACTAAGAACTAAAAGAAATAGGAATCATAGCAGCGACGCACCAACTCTTAAACCACGGCTCTGTTTTTTAGCCTTTTGCTAAATTTTTGGAACATTTACCACAGGCAAAATGGATGTGACACAACAGATAAATATCAGCCAGCAACAACGGTTAATTACCATCTTATGTGCCGATATCGGTCAAAAAGGACCGATATTGGCAGGTGTGGTACTGATATTTGTCTGCGATAACGATACATGCCTAATTTACAGTATAAACACTGACTGAAGAACTGCAGTGTTCTTCAGCATAAGGAAGCAAAAACAGGGACTGTCCAGTTTGTGGTCAGCGGTCACAGTCTAAATGTCGCCTAGCAAATCCCTCTGAGGGACAGATGGTTGACGGCCGCCTCCATCACATCCCTTCAACATCCTTCTACACGTCCTCCAACCACCGAGCAAGACAACCACCACCTTCTCTCTCTACTGACGGCTATTATCCTATCCTACTGTTATCAAAGTTATTGAGCATGTAAGCAGTTTTTATTCACAATATTTAAGGAAGACATTCTGAATCAAAACTGCATCTTCAGTTTTCCCATGTTGTAGTCTTGCATGCTATAACCCATCCTACAATATTACTGAGAGCAGAGCACCTGTGACCCAGATAATCGAGTCTTTAGGGATCCTTTATTAAGTCTCTCACTGAGATTTTACCATGTTCATGACAGGCAGAGAAATTTGGTTCGTTGTGCCAATTTAAACCTTTTTTTTTCTTATCCTCACAGTTTCAAACATTTGAGACCCTTTGTGCAAGCGATTTTACCTCAGTCCTATGATGTTTTCTGTCACAGCTCCATTCATGCAAGACTGCTTAATTTTTTGTGAGCAGCAGCCACACAGGACCTTACACAGACTAATGACACATCCAATTTTCCTTCATTTCCCAGTTTAGCTAACATCAGCTGCTGCATATAGCAGACCTTTAAGTGTTTCTTTTCTACTGCTTGCTTCCATCTATATCTTTAACTTTTCATGAAAAGCCCGTTCCTTAATGCACGTTTTTAAAAAACCCAACAAATTACTTTGATTCTTCATCCGAACAGGAAATTAACAATGCTGCCATTTGGTTGTCCTGTTTCAGGTACCAGACAATGCTTGCCTTTTTCCTCTCATGGAAGAACCCCCCCCCCCCCCCCCCCCCCCACAAAAAACCCCAA
>VVHJ01007475.1:0-12574 GCA_015107715.1 Tylochromis polylepis
TGATGTACGAACAGACGTGTGTTAACAATGGATAATATGGGTTAGGGGGAGAGTACGACCATGCAGCGTTTAAAGCTTGGAAGTACCAACATTACTTTGAGTTTGATTCCGTAAAAAGTGACAAAAACATTAGCGTCCTCTGTACACTCTGCGTGGGAAGAAAACTTCTTTCTACAGCGAAAAATTAAACTTCAAATCTGAGCAAGCACCTAGCACGCTGCCACGGGAATGTGAAATTCACAGAGAAACCCCCTGATCCCCCCACTGACATGAGCGCTGCGGCACCGGGCAAACCTCTGACGGCCCCGCTCCTGCTAAACAGGTGAAAATAGATTTAAGAGCGACAGGACTGAGTGCTGCTGAACATTTGGTTTTATTTATTTTTCGCTGTGTTTTACTTGCATCTATTTGAAAGAGTGAGTGCAAACACACAAAAAAATATTTTATTTTATATGCTGGAATATGCAGAAAATAGGTTTAAATGTTAAACAAATTTCTTCGAGTCAGAGAATGTTGCATATAATTTAATTTTTGCTTGATGCAATGTGCATAAAGGTAAAAGATTAAAACTAATAAAACAAGTTTTAAAAAGAGACTTTTCCATTTGATTAAATTTTATATCATGAAATATGCAGAAAAAATAGAATTGGCTGAAAGGTCTATTGTTTTATAATGTATTCAGGTTGTGTATTGTGTTTTTAAAAAGTAACTAAGTAATAAAGTAACTAATTACGTTCGAAAATAAGTGATCAGTAAAGTAATGGGATTACTTTCTTGGAGAAGTAATCAGTAATTAGTAACTAAATACTATTTTCAATTAACTTGACCAGCACTGGTCAGAAGCCGTCTGACAGCTAAAGCTTGGCTGAAATTGGGTCATAGAACAGAACAGTGATCCCAAGCACAGCAACAAATCTACAACTGAATGTCTGAAAAAGAAAAGAATCAGGTTTGCAATGGCCCAGTCAAAGTCCAGACTTCAACCTGATTGAAATGCAAACCTGAATGAACTGAAGGAACACTGTAAAGAAGAGTGGGGCAAAATTCCTCCACAATGATGTGAGAGACTGATGAAGTCACACAGAAAACGAGTAAAAGCAAAGATATAAACAGATATAAACATTTCCGTGAGATTTAACTCCCCACCGTCACATCACTAAAAAACATATCCCTACTATATGAAGGAGAAAATCTGATTTGTGCACAGTATATCACACTGGGCCCTCCTTCTGTGACTGACTATTTGACTTTATTTCTTTTGGCAGATGGTACTTTGGTAAAATGGGCCGCAAAGATGCAGAACGCCATTTATTGGTTCCAGGAAACCAGCGGGGCACTTTCTTGGTACGAGAGAGTGAGACGACTAAAGGTAGGATGCTTTATAACAGACATAAAGCTGGGTTTAGCCATTGAAACACACCTTCCCTTTAAATTTGGACTTTAGCATCATGATGATTTTCTTCTTTTGGAGCAATAAGTGACTCTATTTGGACAGGAGAGCGGACCGTTATTTGTCACCAAACGTGAGCTGGCAAGCTTACTTAGAAAGATGTTTCTATAGACTGCTGGGGGCATCACAGGAGCACAGATACCTGCTAATTCATGCCAAGTAACATACAAATAAAATTTGTAATTTGGAGTGCAGACATCTTAGCCAGCTTCCACTGGTAAAAAATTTTTAAAAAAAGGCACCAACACCAAAAACCAAGTTTAAGGGTCTCACGTTTAAAGACCAGAATGAGTCTAGCATTTTTAAATACTGGATGATGTTGAGATCCTGTGCCTGTGTCTCAAGTGCCCATTTGATGAATTGCAATTTTTGGTACTTTTGTGCTTCATTTTCTTTATTTAACTGGACAGACAAGTAGTGTAGCTATATGAATAGCTGTAATGCTCTGTCACTTGACCCACCATTATCGCAACTATTTAATACAGTAGTTTACTGTAAAATACAACCATAGATATATCTGTCTGTCTTTGTTGCTCTCCCAACTTTTTCTTTAGTGTCATCATGAGATTTGTGGACTCATCTGAGAATGTGGCTGTAGATTTTATTTCTTATCGTTTTAGTTATTTTAGAGGGTTTATTTTCCCGAGCAACACATCTAAGTTCATTTCTGTGGATTTTTAAGGTGCGTACTCTCTGTCCATTCGTGACTGGGACGATGTAAAAGGAGACAACGTCAAACACTACAAGATCCGCAAGCTGGACAACGGCGGCTATTACATCACGACACGAGCCCAGTTTGAGTCATTACAGAAGCTGGTGAAACACTACACAGGTATGCCACCCATCTTCTGCACACTTGGACGTCTTATTTACATGTGGAAAGCATTTAGACAAATAGTTGTTTATAACTGGACAGATGTTCTGGCTGGGACGAGTATTTTTTTTTTCTTTCCTTCTTTCAGTTGCATGTTTTATGAAGCCTAGTGGTGTCATTTGGACAGATGTGATGTAAAAGTCACTGAGACCATAGAGACTTATTCTTTTGAAGGGTTTTAGCATTGCAAGTAGTCCCTGCCTCCTACTCTGGCTCCATACAGTGTGTAGACCAGCAGATTCAGTGCTCACAGTGGGAAATGTATTATTCAGCTGCAGATCTATGTGTTGAATATGTATGCGTGTTACAGAGGCTTTTTTGCTGTGGTGATTCTAAACCAGTCACAAGCAGCGCTTTCACCAACACGGTCGCAGCTCAGTAACTCAGTAACGAGGTTCTAAAAAAAAAGTTTAACCAACTGGGACTTACGCCAGAGGAGGCCATGAATACAAAAAATGTTTCACTTTAAAAAAACTGTCTCAAGTAGCTGAAATCTGCACAGTATTGATAAACAGTCGTTCTAAAGGTCTCCTGTGGTCTCTGAAAAGAAAGCGACTGCAGTGCATGATGTGTAAACACATTCAGTACAAACTGTTTTTGAAAACTGCACAAATCCTGTTAAACTTGTAAGAAAACCTTTTTTTTCTTATATATTATACTTCATTTCTGGTCGTGTTTACCACATTTTTCCACATAGCTGATAGAACTCACTTGCTGCTGTGTGCGTATGTGGGTTTTTGTTGTTGTTGTTGTTGTTGTTTGTTTTTTTAAGAACTGTTAGACTCAAAGCTCTGCAACAGTGTAGCCTTTGATCTGCAGACAGAAAGTCAGGAACAAGTGAGAAAATCTTCACCGGATCTTAACTGCTCAGTGCTTGAGTACAGGCTGGATTTCCACTCATTCCTCTGTTTTCCCCTGTTTTGTGTGCAGAATTCCAACAGGACATAATGTAGCGAGTGCTGCTGCTGCCAAAAAACCAAAAACCCAGAACCTTGATCTTCTTGCCTTTTAGTGAAGTTGAAATCAAAATAAAACAAGGGATACGTTATTATGGTGAAAGTACCTGAAAATCAGATTATTTCTAGAGGGTATGTTGGAAATAAATAGTTATTCTGTGAGGTGTGGGGGTGGGGAATCAAATCCGTTGTGATTTAATTGTAGTTTGCTACCTGCTGACGGTAGGACTGCATGTACATAAAGCACTCCAGATCAAAGCTCATTCACTCACTCATTCCCCTTCTTTTTTTTTTAATGTATTTCTTCCTGTGTAGAACATGCGGATGGTCTGTGCTACAGGCTGACGACTGTGTGTCCCACAGTAAAGCCGCAAACTCAGGGACTAGCTAAGGACGCCTGGGAAATCCCACGAGAGTCACTCCGGCTGGAGGTCAAACTGGGACAGGGCTGCTTTGGAGAAGTTTGGATGGGTAAGAGGCCACTAGTGCCATACTCATGCACACAGTATGAATGATATTATTTACTGAAACAACCTTGCAGGCACAGAAACCAATGCTTCTATCTTTCATTGTGCTCGCTCACACTAAAGAGTGACAAAGCAAAATTCATCTACATGCCCTCTGGATGTTATGTGACAGTGATGGCGGTAGTTTTTGTTTCCTGCACAGTTGGTTGACAGCATGGATACTACTTTTATATCTTTGTTAAATATGGAGCTGGGAACTGAAAACAGCAGAGACTTTATAATAAAGAGACATGTCACTAAAAGAATCCTGAATGGAAGGTGGTGGCAGGAGTATAAACCCTTATTTTCAGAGCAATCACACCCCTTGATTGATGAATTGTTTGATGCCCAACTGCCTGAATAAGTGCCTGGAGGCATTTCAAGATGGCTGCTGGGTGGCAATGCTTGCTTCTAGAAGGACTATAGTAAACAGTATACAGGAAGTAGTAGTATAGAAGTATCCCGACTGAAGTGGAATTACGTGCTAGAATATTTTCTTTCCGAGGAGCAGCAACTTTTTTTTGTTGTGTGTGTGTGTGGGGAGGGTTTTTTTGTTTGTTTTTTGTGCATGTACAAATTGAATAAACAAGATGCTGTCTTGCATCTGTCTGGATCCATTTCTGCTCTAACAGAGCAAGATTGCATTTGAAAATATAAAACAGATGCTGTTTTTTTTCCCTTTTTGTCGATTCAAGTTTACCCCGTTTATTCAAACCACACAGAGGCAGAAAAAGAGGATGTTTCCCTGCAAAAGCACTCCGGACACGGTGTAAATGCCTACATAAATGGGTTAATAGTTGAAAAGTTATTGCGTGAAATATGTTAGAAGTACTTGGAAAGGCTGCTGTTGCTGCCAGAAACAGGAACTTTACTCAGAGCCACGTTTCCAAAGAATTTGCTGTTTCAAGATGAGGTGATGAAGCACAGCTGTAAACATGACCCAGATGAGCCGCTATGTTTCGAAAACGTTTTAAAAATTTGATATGTTGTCTTTGTGTCCTTTTCGGTTAAATATGGGGTTTGATTGATTTGTGGGTCTTTGCATTTTGTTTTCTTTACTTTAATATTAATGAAATTATTTAGAGGGTTGTAGATGGCATCTGTTAAGGGATACATTGCGATAAACCAATGGTCTCCGTGCATTTGAGCAGTACTTCCGATGTTAACAACTTGCAGACATAAATCCCCTCTGTAGTGCTGGTGTTTGACACAAACACTTATGAATTAGTGAAGAACAGAAACAACTTTGTGGACATACACACACAGTCATTAGGGCTTACAAACATGCCCACTGTGCATGATTTATATGCGCATGAATATATAAGTTATGTAGAGTTAATGAGAGAAAAAATGACACTGGTTTATGTTAGTGTTTTAAGTTGAGTGGCACTAACGTCAGGAGTGGGCTTGTCTTGCTGCCTCACCAGCACACATACTGATGTCAGAGCTGATTAAGGATTCCTGTAGGTTTTCATACACACGCACACACACAGAGCTCCAGTAATCACAGGTCACTTCCTACGCTTCTTTTCACTGGCCTGCTTGTGAGACGGGGGCCTCTGAGTGAACACGACTCTCTTCTTTCATCGCTGAGTCTTTAATTAAGCCTGCCCTGCAGCAAGCCTCGACCTGCAAGCCTCCACTGAGCAATCCCAGGAATCCCTCTCTGTCGCTCACTGCTTCGTGGTTTCGTGATGATTTTTCTGCTCAGCTGCAGTTCGTGCTGCTCATGTGTTTTGTTTTTTAGATGATGTACTCTATGCGCTCACCACCTCACGTTATTACTTATAGATATTATCATTATCCTACTTTGTCCTTCAGCTCGTGTGCATGCACACAGCGTTCGTTCGCCATGATTCATTCATGAAGCTCAGCCCTCTGACGAAAGCAGTAGATCTCCTGCCTCGGCTCATTGTATGTAAGCAGGGCGTGAGTAAGTGGCTCTCAATCAGGAAGTGGCCGATTATTTCAGCTGCCATGTTCTCTTCATACATAGGAGCACTGCCAGAGATCCGGCTGATTTTAGGATTGACTTTTTAATCACATGAAAGGGTTAAAAAAAATGGGCCTTTTAGTCTTTTAATGAATTGGAAGTGTCTTAAATTGTATTTCTTCTATTGTATCTTTCAAGCAAAAAAATCCCTTTCGGAAAGTAAATAAATGATAGTTCACCTTTTGCTTCATATATATGCAGGCACGTGGAACGGTACAACTAAGGTGGCGATAAAGACCCTGAAGCCGGGCACCATGTCTCCTGAGGCTTTCCTGCAGGAGGCTCAGATCATGAAGAAACTGAGACATGACAAACTGGTACCTCTCTATGCCGTGGTGTCCGAGGAACCCATATACATTGTTACCGAGTTTATGGGCAAAGGTAAGAACGGTTCAGTTTCCAAATCAGAAGGTATGAAGAGATACACAAAGAGTGTATATCTTAAATTTATTTGTATAGCCCAGTATAACATGGAGGTTCCAAAGGGCTTCACAGGAACAAAAGCATATCAACCCATATGAAAACAGACATTTAAATAAACAAACAGCCCATCAGAAATAAACACAAATACATAAAAACACACATATGTATATAAATAATATGTTTTGGATGAGGAAAACCATGCTCCGTATCGGTCAGATTACTGAATGGGGCTGAACCCACTAGGAGGTACAACTGTACAATAGTATTATTATTACATGCAAACATAGTTAAAGGTCAGATGAAGCAGGTGTGTTTCCTTCCCTAATATTTTGAAGTAGTTTGTTCTAGAGTTTGGAGGCAAAAGCTGCATCCCTGTTTTGGCAGGTTTGTTTTTGTTTTTTGTTTGTTTTTTCTCCTCAGTGAGGATTGAGATTGTCAGTTGGGATGAAAAGGGACAAACTATCAAACATGTAAGATGGTCTAAGACCATCAAGATTTATGTATAAGTAAGTCAATTCTGTAGGTTATTAGAAGCCCATGTAGCTTTGCTAAGACTGGACTGATGTGCTCCCTGTTACTGGTTTTTGTTAATAACTTTGAGGCAGAATTCTTGATAAGTTGTAGTTTACTGATGGTAGTTTTAGGCATCCAGCAAAAAGGGCATTGAAGTAATTCATTCCATTGGAAATTAATACATAAACAAGGTTTTTTCAGAGTCATGGTGAGTCAGGAAATGTTGTATTCCTAAGATGATGCTCTTTTGAAGTCAACATGGGGGTATAAAGCACAATTCAGAATCCAAAAGAACTCCCAAAACATTTAACATATAGTTGGACCCTGTCAGCTCTAATGTCTCTAATTTATGAATATAAAGAAATCATGTTTGGTTTTAGAACCAATTAATGAAGAAATGGAAATTCGTTTAAGATTTAAAGAGTTTGCAGTCATTAAACACAGTGCTAAAGAGTTCATTAAATCATTGTCAACTGGCTCTGCAGATAGTTATGCAGATGATACGCAGCTATCATAACTAATGTTATGCTGTTTGATAACGTTTCCAAGTGGCAGTTTGTATAAGGAGAAAAATAACGGCTCAAGACAACTGCCCTGTGGAACGCCATAAAAGTCACGAGTGGTTGATCTCCACAGATGATGATGAATTTCCTGTTAGTAATTATATAAGTTGGTCTAAATCATTCAATACCATTATAAAAAGAGTTATGCTGTGACTGAAAAGCAGATTTTCAGCTTCTTTTTTTCATCTTTCTTTTCTTTTTTTTAATCCATTAACTGTTTAGGAACAGCCAGCCAAACATGCCCATACCATTTGCAGTGACATCTCTTTTGGGCTTGTAGTTAAAATAACATTGACAATAACAAATAAAAACAAAATACAACCACTTTGAGTCAATTTCAGATGTGTGCTTCATTTGGCATGAAATAACAGGGGAGCAAGCCTCACCTGGCCACGAAACTGTTTGTCAGGAGACCGTTGTCACTCCTGAGGCGTAACCTAACAACGTTTTGTCACGTCCCGAGGCGTCACATATTACGCGAAATGTAACCGTTCGCGTCCCTATGATACGCTCCGGATTGTGGATGGAATCCATCAGAATGACGCTCCCGGCAGTAACACACGATCCAGCCCTAACCCTAACCTTAATCCCGATGTTAACCACAACCATAATCGTGTCAGATAGTGGTTTCCAAAGCGATTCATGATGGGAAAGTAAAAAAAAAAAAGTACATATGTAGATTGATTCTAAACGGTTCTCATGTTTTCGAACGCGTAACTTAGAGACGTGTTGGGTGGCTGAAAGCGTAACATACTGACGATTTGTCAAAAGCGTCGGTACGATACGTTTTGGGATGAGAACGTGTTGTTGTCAGTCAGTTGTCCAATTACTTTTGAGTCTGAAAATGGAGACTGTGTATAAAAAGAAAAATGGCTGTAATACCCAAACACTTCATGCATTAATTTTTGTAAAACCTCTGAATTAAAGCTGAAAATCTTCCCTTCAAGCACATATTGATTTGTTTGTTTGATTTTAAATCCACTGTGGTGGCACAGAGAGTCAGAGCTACAAGAAAATGTATGTTTATGCAGAGCTTGTTTGAGTGCAGCTTTGAGATAAATAAATTTTTTTCCACTCCAAGAGTGAGGGGGAAGTCTGACATATCTTGCGTAAACCTTAGAAGTGAAAATATTGATAGACAGACTTTTCAAGGAGTAAATGCAAAAGTTTTAAAAACAGACGTCCTCTCAGAATAATAATTTGTGTCTGTAGTTTTTTCCATTAGTGTTTCTATGAAATATCTTCCATTTATCGTTTAACCTCAGAAAAGTAAATGCAAATTATTTCAGAGCTTATATAATGTTATCCCTTGCCTCAGAGCTCTTTTCAGAGCTGTCACACCGATTATACTTAAACCAAACAACCAATAGTGAACCAGTCAATAGCCACTCCTTTCACTCTGATTTTTTTTCTTTTTTGAGCAGATGTTAAACAAGAGCAGCACTGCTTTTTTTTTTAATTTGAACTTATTAACTGGTACAGAGCTAACATGTAATAAGTATTTCATTCTTAATCTGACCACATTAAACACACAAAAACCTTCCAGTCAACAACTTGCTCACCACTGGATCCCCAGCAGTCCAGCAACCTTTAAAAACACATCGCATTTTAACAGTCGTGGTGCCTCCAGGTTTTTTTCTGTTTTGTGATACTGAACTGCTATTTTTGTGTTGTCTTTATACACGTCGCAGACATTATCGATTCTCTTGACAGTAGTCTTCTAAACTCTGGCAGGTAGTTTACTGGACTTTCTGAAAGAGGGAGATGGAAAGTATCTGAAGCTTCCCCAGCTAGTGGACATGGCTTCACAGGTAGGATGAAAACTCAGTGTTTAAATGCTAACACAGGTGCACCAGCTCCCAGTGTCTCTTTCCTGCCCGGCTGCTCTTTTAACTCTGACTGAGGGGAAAGATTATCATACATCAGCAATGCAGCGGAGAAAGCTCCACGCGGGCTTCTTTCCAACCGTGTGTGTAGGTGTGCATGAGTCAAATATTCACACCCTGTGAATATGGGTTTCGGTTTGTTCTCCATCTGGCTGGCATAATTTATTTAATATCTACCCTTCCCCTCTCTGCCACTTCCTGTGGAACAATGTGCACCTCCTCTCCCGCTCCAACAGCTCTTCACCGCTGTGTGTGCCTCCCCTCGTTCTCCACCACTTAACTGCCTGTAGCACTTAAACGCTGCTCACCAGAGGCCATTTAAGCTCGCTGGTTCAGTCACCTACTGTGATCTGCTCTTAATTTGCCTCTTCACGCTCACAGGCTCCCTCTCCACTCTGCGGAGTAGTAATTTTTTTTTTTTGAGAATTAAAACTGAAACGGGCTGAAGCCCAGAGATGCCTCAGAGGGAGTTGACAGCAAGTGTGAGAATGGTGTCAAATGGCTGTGTTTAAGATGTTTGTCCAGATGCTGTTGATGTCATTGTCACAGATGTAGAGTGCCTTGTTCGAGTTCTTTTCTTCATGCATTCTAGTCTTCTTGATACCTAAATACAGCCATGTTTATTTTATCTATAATTGAAAATAAATTTAATCATTCATTGATGACTTCCCTTTTTCATGCTTGCATTTTTGCTTTCTGAAGCTGTTAGAATAATGCCATTATGTCCTGTCCAATCCAACTTAATCCCAGATTGCAGACGGCATGGCCTTCATTGAGAGGATGAACTACATCCACAGGGACCTGAGAGCTGCCAACATTCTGGTCGCTGATAACCTGGTGTGTAAGATCGCTGACTTCGGCCTGGCTCGGCTCATCGAGGACAACGAATACACCGCCAGACAAGGTGTGTGACAGGGAGCGGATGCAGTTGGACACATGTTTGTCTGCACTGACTATAAATAGAGAACATGTTTATACTGGACCTCTTAGTGTTTGCTCTGAACAATCTATTTAGTTATCACCGCTGCTTAATACTGGACTTAAGGCAAAAAAAAATTGAGTTGTTATAGCTTCTTACTTGTTTATCAAAGTTTCTTCTGGAACTAGGTTGTTGTTTAGACAAAAAAGCAACCTGAAAATGTCATAGCAGATTTTGATATTAGCTATAAATAAAAATGCTATTTGCAGGCCTGCTACCACAATTTATCCTGTTTAGGAACTAAAAATCGACCCTTACATGAACCATGATTTTGTTCATTTGGGCTACAAATGTTCACATTTTTAGAGCTGAAAGGGTGGTTCAAAAAATCAGTTAACTTTTCTAATCAGTTGACTGATTTTGCATCCTGATGTGGGGATCTCCTGCTTTTTCCGTTTCTAACATTTGAAAGTTTAAATTATTAATTTACCTACTGAGGAAATATTCAGCAGTCTTATTGATGTTTTCTTTGCCCATGCTTTACTTGCCTCGCTCTTCCCTTTTCCTTTTTGCCAGGTGCTAAATTCCCCATCAAGTGGACAGCACCTGAAGCTGCCTTGTATGGACGCTTTACCATTAAATCAGACGTCTGGTCGTTCGGTATCCTGCTGACTGAACTTGTGACCAAGGGCAGAGTACCATATCCAGGTAAGGACAGCATACACACATATATGTAATGTACTTTACATTTTGCTGTAGATGCTTTTGGCCCCTCCTCCTTTGTTCCTTTTAAAGCTGAATGGGGTTCTCGTAATGATTTGCCCTGGGAGACAGTTTGGCGTCAGAGTTATTTTCCAACACACTATTGTCATCCTCAGTCATCTGGGGCTTTTTCACCCTGTGAATTAGAATAGAAATCCATGCATGTGACCTGATGTGAATCACCTCAGGTGTTTAGTGACTTGTCAGTCACGGGCAAAGTACCCTTGCATGTGTGATCCTCCTTATCCCTCTCTCCCACCTCGTTTCTGCCCCCTGCTGTACAAAATCAGTACTGCAGTGTGTGTGCCGTTAACCGTGTTAAACTGACACTGATTACAGAGCATGCCATATGGACGACTTAACCATGTCTTGTAGAGGTCCATCTGGCTCCTGTGGCCTTCTTGGTTTCAGTGCAAATCATTCCTCTAATTATTTCACCCCAGAGCTGCAGATTCAGGAGGTTGAACCAACTTATTTGCATTTTTTAAAACCGTAATGTGTCTAACTGTACATGTATGGTCTGCTCTTCTTATTTGAATTCCATACTAGATGGTGCAGCTATATTTGGATGCAGTTATACCAAGTGTCTGTACCATGACGTGTCATTTCTTTTCCAGTTTATCTTGAGTGTGTGTGTGTGTGGGGGGGTGTATCTACTATTACTCGAATAGACAGACATGATGTTAGAGCTGAGGTTTTAACATGCAAGATGCTACCACCTTGGCAGCCGGCATATTGCTGCCACCACATCCTGGTCTCAGCAGCTGCTTGGGGCTTTTCTTCTCCTCTCCGACTGTGAGATAATCTGATCCCCACTCTCCCACAGAGAGATGGAGGGGGGAGGATGTGGCTAAACTGTGACCATGCCACTGACTCTGTGTCATAACCTCTTTTAGCTGCAGTTGAGCTCCCCATGGAGCTGTTTCTGTGCTGTGTCACAGAGTTCATGATCACTGTCTTCCTGTCTTGGGAAGAAATCCATGACACTGGGACCCGGAGATGGAGGAGTTCTGTTTGTTTTCTTGTTGTTCAGTTTTACGAGTAAGAAACTGGAGGAACGAGAGCACTGGAGCACCTGTGTCGATCAGTTTATTTCTGCTAACAGTCTGATTTCCCTGTATGTGTTTTAAAATTGACTAAAAGTCTTAACAGGAAATAATGAGTGAACTTCCAACTGGGTCACTGAGGGGGTTTTTTCCCCTTACCACAGTAGTCTGCGTGGGCATTTAATCCTGCTGTCAGCTGCATGATGGCAGCACTTTCTACAGTCAGGCTGCACACTGAGCTAATTCCTAATCAAAAGTTGTACTAGTTTTCTTGACCAGAAAACTTTGGAAGACTCCTTCTGTTATCTGATTTTTCAAATGATCCACACTCAACCACGGAGAGGAGAAGTCAGATTGATGTGAAAGTCAAACTATATTGTGTGTGTGTGTGTGTGTGTGTGTGTGTGTGTGTGTGTGTGTGTGTGTGTGTGTGTGTGTATGTGTGTGTGTGTGTGTGTGTCATTAGTTACACTGCTCAAAAAAATAAAGGGAACACAAAAATAAGACATCCCAGATCTGAATGAATGAAATATTCTTATTAAATACTTTGGTCTTTACATAGTTGAATGTGCTGACAACAAAATCACACAAAAATCATCAATGGAAATCAAATTTAGCAACCCATGGAGGTCTGGATTTGGAGTCACACTCAAAATTAAAGTGGAAAAACACACTACAGGCTG
>VVHJ01007488.1:7465-24991 GCA_015107715.1 Tylochromis polylepis
GGGGGGGTATTGACGTTATGCAGGTTTTCTTCTTGCTGTTATATATTGGTAGTTACATGTCTTGTGTGTCTTAGTTGGTTTTACTGCCTGTCTTTGTCTTGTTTCAGTGATTGTTTCCACCTGTTTCCCATTACCTCCTCATGTGTTTCCCATGTCACTTGTTGTTTTGTCAATTGACTCTCCTTCTTTCTGCTTATTAGTGCTCTCCTAGTTATTCTGAGAGTTTTTGTGTCTTTATAATCTTCTTTTAGATTATTTTTATTTTGCCTCATCATTGTTGGACTCTTGCTTTGGTTCCTGCCTTCCTTTTGCTGTACATTCTGTAAGTCCCAGTAAATTCTCATTTTTAAATGCTCTTACTGAATGTCTACAGTTGTCTCTGTTCTTTTTTTCAATTTATTTATTTTAGCAATGCATTAGAGTAATTTTTTTTGAATAAACTATGCTGTTACTTTAAGTACACTTTGTAAGTAAATTTCCTTAAAGCTCTATTAATCAATTTTTATATTATCAAGGGATCAAATGAATGTGAAAAGCGTAACTCACAGCGACAATGCCAAGCCCTCGAAGATTAATCATCTGATGTTACAGGCCCTGTAATGCTGCAGACCCATTTTTGGTCAGTGGGTTATTTTTTTCCCTCATAACCTTCCTTTCATTAACTTATTTAAAGACACAAGTTGCTCTTTTTAGTGAAAAGAAAAGAAAGTCCCTGCCTGGCATCAAGCTAAGGTGACAAACATGAACATAGTTGATGAATCATCATATAATACATCAACCGTTTTTGCACACATTGTTTTACTGCTTGCAAATGGTAAAAAAAAAAAAGAAGAAGAAGAAAAGATTAAATGACCATAAAATAATTACTTAAAAAAGCAAAAGTTAGCTTGGATAAACTTTCAGCCACCATCCCCAGGGCATAACAGGTCAAGGTGAATCACGACTCTCTTCTAAAATTCTGCATTCAAGTCGAGCACCGCTGCAGACATTTGACACCATAAACTATTGTACTGTTTGAGATGCATCATGGGTTTTTGTGCCCTTGTTGCAGTTCAACTGCAAACTTTATGGCCCCCTAAGGGAAATTTGTTTTCATGCTGGTTCAGCAGTAAAACATACAATAAAGCCATACTCTAAAGCATAAGTCCACAATAAAAACAATAAACCCATTACCTAAAAGCACAATTACACATGTAACAAACTGCCATGTCGCACAGTGCAACTATAAAGACGCACATCAGCTGATAAGATCCGATAAGAAGTCAATATTTCCCTCAGGGCAAACGCTACAGGAGGCTGGTACAATACTAAAAACATCGGCTAGACAAACTCAGTATAATGTCTTTGCAATAAATACTTATTGATGAGATAAAAAAGTCGACAGACAGTTTTTATGAAGCTTGTATTATATTTTATTGTGACCGTGTTGAAGAATAGTGTTGATTATTGAGTCTGTGGTTCACTTTGAGCCTATTGCTATAATATTTTCCCCTCATCTGTATAATATTGATTGATTTAATTTCACCTGGGATGCTCCTTAGTTCACTTACTTTTGCAATCAGGGCTAAAAAGAGGCATAATTTAAAACATATTTAAACGTTTAAATTATTAAATTCAAATTTTTGTCATTTTTAGATGATTAACCAAAGGAACTACTCATTATTTGAAAGAAATTTGTGGTCGTCATGTTTGAATTTTTGAGTACCCGTATGTGAGTGTACGCATGTCACAGCAGTGAAACTGATCTTCTGAATTTATATTTTAAGCTCCCACACCACTCCACCATTTCTTACTTCAGAGGGTTTTCTCTTTGTTGACATCAAAAGATTTTTTTATGTACTTTGTAATACACATAATTATTCCCATCAGTGTGGTCTTTGATGTGTACATAGCTGCATTATGCTGTGTGTGTGCATGGTGAGTATAATACTTGTTCCACTTGGTCTGTGAGCATACATTAACATAATTTAAGGTATTTGTCTCTGCATGTACTAAATCTTAATAGATTTAGTACATGCATTGCAGACATCTGTAAACATTTTGGAAGCACTGCAATATCAGATAAACATTCAATAAAGACAGAGTTATTAAAATAAAAATAAAATAAATAGATAAATAAAATAAAAAGAGCAAGAATTTCTCTCTCTGTGCAAAAAGCACAAAGACAGGAAAGCTACATAATCAGTAACATGATTTCAGCTCATGTGTCTTTATCTCCTCTAGGGCAAACACACCAGTGTATGTATTATCAAGTAAATAAAGTCATCAAAAATTATTTGCATACAAATTGGATTATAACCGATTAAAATCACAGCTAAGGTGTGAAGATTTGCAGTCAAAGCTACATAATAAACAGCACGGTTTTGACACCGTTTATTTATTCACACTGATAAAAGAACATGTTAAGAAGGTTATGTCTCATTTTCAAGTGCATACTAGACATGTCAACTGTCACATTCCTGATAAATACAGACACTTGTTAAGAGAACTATAAAACTGTGATGTACATTTTATTTCTGGAAACTGCAGTTTGCAGAACAACAGAAACAGTCTAAGAAGTAAGCGTGCATTGTACTTTTGCTTTTCCACACAGAGAAACACTCATGGGCAGCGTGGGTGTTTGGGCTGTGGCTGTGGCCGCTCTGCTGGGAACCTCGGGGTGCTGGCTCGCTGAAGGGCACAAGAGCAGCAGGCGAAGCAGCGTGGATACAGTCAGCATGTCACGTACCTCCTCCCAGGAACCTCACGCCATGGTAAATATCCCGTGCAACCTGCACACACATACACATCAACACACTAACGTACTGTACTGCGTCCCACTGAGGCCATTACCTTCACTGTCTGTCAAGTTAGAGAAACACTTGCAGTGATGAACAGTAAATCAATCATATCAACCTTAAATCAAATCTAGGTTGTACAGAAAAATCAAGCGAGCCAAACAGTCGAATGATAAAAAAAAAGCATGTTTGTTGTAAATTTGAACACATTTTAAATCCTGTAAAACTCTGTATTGTCACTTTCTATCGCCTGTACTATGACTTGCTGATGTGGTTAACTCATCATATACATGTCACTCTATAGATAAGTATAAGAGCGTAAAGAACTGATGTATGTGCATGGGATGACCGTATAAAAAACCTTTAGTCATCAAAGCATACGATCTGATTCAGGCACTAAAAGCTTTGCTTAGAGCTGGGTAAAGAATAGGGTTGTGGTTAAAATTCACCTGTTTACAATGCAAAGCATACTACAAAGCTAGATTTGCTACCTTATTTTATGTGCACCTATTTACACTGCTGCTATATATCTACCTAATCTAGATTTCAGGGTTTTATTTATTAAATGAATGCAAGAAGTATACTCAAAGGTAGAGGAACCCACCAACTGACAATATGTAGGCCTGATAACAACTGATAAAAGCCATTAATGGAATGTTAACATCCAAACTGGGAGAATCTGTTCTTTGCTGTACAGTTACTATAACAGCAGTGGTACACTAACCACCATCTTACACCTGCCTGCCATTTTCTGTCTACACTTTATATTTAAACCTAGCAATTGTTCATCTAGCCATTTACAACAAATTGGAGATAATTGCTTTAACACCCATGGGTAAGCGCTTGAATGAGGTCACTTGGTTGTATCTATCAGGGTTGGTTGCAAAAGAATCATGAGTTAAAAAGAAAAAAAAGACACCCTTTGAGAAAACTGTCTCTTGCCAGGAAGAATGATCCCTTCAATTGATTTGTTTTTTAGATAACAAAAACATGAAGCCCAACTAGGTTGTCAAAAAGACCTATACACAGGGAGACAGATGGCCACCATACAGCCCTGTAGACATCCTGGTTCTTTTTAAAATGAAGGATGTACACCCCCTGGTCCGTAAGTCTCACTCAATTTGGGCTATGCCAAGTTGGCACTCTGCTGTGGAATGCCATTTTGCCCGTGAGGTTCTGTCCCCCGACATCCCTTGATGCAAAAAACAAATTCCCGGGAACAGAATTAATCTATCTGGCCAGAACTGGAACTTGAAACGCTGTCAACTGGTGCCAGAATTGAGAGTTGACTGTGAGGTGAATCATGGAAATCCATGAATTCACATTATGCAAGTCTGCATTTTTAACGCCTCTGGGAAAGAATAAACAGTGCCGGATTTTCACCATAACTCAAATCCGCCCAAAATAATGTAACATGTGCAATCAGAGAAGGAGAAGTATCTTTGGGTTGTACCTGATGATAAAAAAAAATTAACATAAACTAAAAAGTTCAGCCTTTTGATTTTTGACTCATTGTCAACTTCCTGGATCCCTACATAATAACCAAAAGACTGTGCTGACGCGTCCATGCCAGGGTCATAGCAGCTTTGGGACATTTACAGTATATTAGCTGTCACAAATGTGTAAGCATAAGGAACTTGAGGCTTCTGCAGGTTTCCTTGGGGAACTTCTCCCTGCCATCAAAACATGCTTGGTTAACTCTCCTGTCATTATGCCCAGATGTAATCCAGTGATAGGCACTGACTGGAGTTGGTCTCCATGTGCTGAACAACAGCTGCCCACTGCTTCTAATATTTGCAATGGATTAAATAAGGAGAATGAGTTTCTGTCGGGATCTGACAGACAAACACGGTGGTAAAAAAAAAAATGGTAAAAAAAGCGATTTTAGTCTAACGTGACAGATACTGTCTATACAAGGGCTCAGTGTCGCAATAACATACAAATTTCACACAGCGAGGCCAAAACATTTTCAAGTAACAACAGATGTGAGGTACTATAGAACAGTTTGACTTCACAAGTACATTATGTACTGTGTATGTCATTTATTATCATAAACAGACTTAAATTTGCGGTGTGGGTGAAATGTTGACTTTATTTCACAGTATGGCTGAGGCTACATCAGTCTTGGTCCTGGATTCTTGTGTTACTGCATACTGAAAGACAACACTCGTGAACATGCAAGAATTTTGTAAGCCGCATACATAACAGTATGGTTATAATTTGGTTTGGGACTGGCCTCTGTATAGATACCATAGCTGTTAAGTGATTTTACAGCTACCACAGAGAAAGAGAACCGTGCTCATTGGATTAGGGTTTAGGAGTAGGAAGGTTAGGCTTTGTATGAACAGGGGAAAGGCTGCAGGAAAAAGCAAAACAAAAAGAATAAAAATACTTTTCCCATTACAATGTCAGATTCTCCTTTTGTGTTTTAATTTCCAGTTTTCATTTACATTTTGATGATGAATTGAACCCGTAGAGCTTTACTTTTTATTTTGTTGCAGTCCCCAGAGGGTTAGCTCACATTCTGCTTAGGCTGGTTCCTCATAATTTGCACTCAAAGCTGAAGAAAACCTTTCAGGCAGGCACAACATATGCAATGGTTGCCATTATATGAAGCAATAATAGTATTCTCTACTACAATTACAGTGGTAGGGGATACTGGCTTAGCTCGTGAAGCTCAGCACAACCATCTGGTAAAGAACATCAGTCACTTTGAATGTGTCTGCCGTCTTTAAGACAGATGTCCAACTTGGAAGTCCATCAGAAAGCACCACACAGCTTTCAGTTAGTTTCAGCTTTTTGAGGTTGTTTCCAGTTTCTTCAATTGAAGTGTGCAGCTGCAAATAATCACATACCAAAGTAAATGCTTGCAACTATTCAAATAATTTAGGTCTAAACTGTGCAATCTGTCTGCCGTAGCATGAGAAAAACTGATTACTTGTCACATATGTACAGTAAAAATTAATATCAATAAATATCTGCCACCATATAGGATATAGGATAAACCACAAGAAACCTATGTTGAAACTTTCGAGCTTACTGTTTCCACTCTCTAAATCAGCAGCTACATTTAAGGATAACTTATGTTAGTTACATGCACTCAGCACCAGTTGCATTTTCAGCATTGATTTATCGGTTTTAGTTCGGAGGTTATTTGTGAAAGGAATTGTGGGCATATGGCAGTAGCAAATCAATTACTGCGCCTATTCTTGTGCAGCTTCTTTAAGGACTTGATCATCAATCCTTGATTAGCATATTGATTAATGAGTCCTCCATAGGGTTATACTTGGTAGTATATATAAAAACAATGCAACTTCTAGGAAAGCAGTTGTTTATAATTGCTACTTGAAGCTCGGGGAAATCAGAGTAAATGGAGGGGCTGAGAGAATCGGTCTTGCCAGTGAGTATTGCTGAAACATAAAGCTTGCTCCATCTCCATCTGATACTGAGACATGATGGAATTTGTCAGGCTTTTTTTCCATTTTAAAATAATCAAAGTTATACCTGTGAACGTATTACCGCTTCATAATGTGTATTGCCAGAGTCCGTTTCTTTTTTTCCTTTTTCGTTTGGCTGCACTTCATTAAGCCCGTTAAGTGGCTTGTTGCTGCACTGATAAATTACTGTTAGATAAGAAAAGTCTCTTCTTTCCAAGCAACAAACATCAGGGATCATCTATTGAATGTGGATAGATGAACTCTTGTAGGAGAACAGACAGCGATTCAGCTCTCCTTCCCTGCTCCTCTTCTGGTTCTCTTTGTGTCCTCAGGCAGTATCACTGAAATGTCTTCTCATCAAACTCTCTCTGTTTCTGTATATTGAAACCACGATGCTGAGCTGGTCTTCAGTAATCACATTCCAGCAAAAAGTTTTGTTGTTGTTTAAAATTAGGAGCTTGAGAGAGATGTGGAGAATGTAAGTGGGCACATTCGTGAAAAGGTGCCTGGATAGCAACACATTTAAGAGATTGAGGAGAAAGCATATTCAAGTAGACTTCATAACGGGCACAGCTTGGCTTGAATTGCCCTGTTGTTCAAATTGCATTCCCACAAAATGTCAGTTTCTCTGGCGGCAGTGTCAGATTCTTGTTTCGTGTGGGTGTTTAAATGGCATCCAAGGTGGAAGCATGTTGCATTCGGAGCTGTGTTTGTACAGGCAAAATCCTTCTTGTTGCGTTTGTACACTTAAACTTTACAACAAAAAGTACTGAGAAATGCAAATCTGAAGCCAACTGTGATACCAATACCATAATATTAGAAGCACATTTTTTATTTTCAGTCAGCTCACAGTGTCATGACTTCTCATGCAGTACGTAAAGCCATTGCTCAGGTAAAAATCCAGCCAAGTGATGCTTTATTTATTCATTTTTGTCAGAGACTCAACATGCACTCTATTTACTGTGATGTAAATTCAATTCAATTTTATTTATACAGGTCCAAATCACAACATCGTTTTACTCTAGGTGATTCATATTGTAAAGACAATAATACAGAGGAAACAGAGAAACCCCAATAATAAAATGACCCCCTATGAATAAGCGCTTTGGTGACAATAGGAAGGGAAAACTCCCTTTTAACAAGAAGAAGGTCCACTAAGTTTAAATTAGCTTATTTCTGTGTACCAGAGAGCTGCTGTTCAAAGCATATTAAACATTCTTTAACATCGCTGGAAAGCAGTTTGTGGGGAAAAGACTGTTTAATTGTGAAAGTGACTGGTGTTATTATTCTTTTTCTAAGTAAACTAGTGCTGGTTTTGTTTTGTTTTCTTAATGAAGAAATCTGTCTCACAGTAAAAGTTTCTGGCCTTTGTGAACAAAGGAGTTGTGTAACACAAAGAAATAAACTTAATCAGTCTTTCTGCGCACACACAGCATCTGTTAGTAAAATAATAGCCCCTGCTTTTTATTCCTATGGTAGGTTACAATATAAGGTAAGAAGTACTTGGGCTTATATTATCTCTCACATCAATGCAGTTTTGCATGCTCTCTTTTCTATGGATATGACTTGCGGCTTTGAGGTAGAGATATTAAATCCTCCTCCATCCTCTTCAGATTGTAACAGTGATGTTAATCATATAGCCATCATTACTGAACTCTTTTCTCCAGAAAAATGATACTTGGAAAATAATTTGTTTGTGTGGCAGTTGCATACTCTGACTCTTTTTTTATTGGGCACTTGGAATTGTTTGAAATTATTTTCTCCAATGGCTAGCATTTTCTTAACAAACTGTTTGAGTTCATCACCTGTGCAAACTGCTTTTCTTGGTTGTTTGGCTAAGTTTCTCCCTTGGTTTTTCTGCAGTAAACATATTAGAGGATGCTATGAAAGTGTTACAGAATCTATTTCCTTCATAACAGCACAATGTGTTAAATGTGTTGCTTTCATGAACTCTATCAAGTTACATTGGACTAGCCTAATGAAACATTTTCAGGGGTATGTTGTAATTCAAGACTCTATGTGGAATACTCTAATAATCCCTCCATAATCCTGATTTGAAAAAAAAATATATATTGTCTTATATATGAAAATATTATTTATAGTACAATCTTATATAATGCCAGAGACATCTAGTGACTGAGCTATAAGCCATAGGGAATGCAAGTCAAGCAAACAGCCTCAGGCTCGAGATGCTGAAATGTGTTGAATCCTCTGTCTCCCCTATTGTGTGTATCTCGTGGCATTTTCATAGTCGTGTCACATAATCTGCAGGAGTTTCCAGTAAAAATACACCCATCTAATCAGGATCTATAACCAAAAGGAAATATGGCAGAGAAAAGCATCAGATCCTCCCTAATTGAAACCCAGTGGGTTTGCCCTATTTGCTCAAATGAAATTCTGGTGGTAGTTATTTACATTTCTCCACCCACTAAAAGCAACACTGCAGCACTCACTATGTATGGCTTTTACTTGGTTTTTACTGTGCACTATCAAATCACAGTACACATCATTATCACTAAATTAACTTCCCCTGAAGCTGAATGTATAAAATATGGTGGCAAGAAGAATCCCGGTGAGCCGCTGTAACAAGCGGACAGTATTTTTAGAAAGAAAGACGTAGCCTTTCTTTCACCTCTATGCTTGGTTTGATTCTCTAATCAATTGATCAAACAGCAGCACTCGAGATGATGGAAGGCGGTGCTGATGAGCACACTCAATTTTATCCTGCCATGATGAGGAAGCACGTCTGCAATTAAGATGGACAGATGGCAGAGGGAGGGAAGAGAGAGGGATAGAGATGTACAGACAAAGGCAGAGGCAATGACAGGAGCTACTAAAACTGCTGCGTTTCTCATGAGGCTCTCAGTCTCCTGGGAAGCCAAGAAGGCCTCGCAGTTGCACACAAGTTTTATCACTGAGCCTCATTACCGGTGACATCCACACTGAGGGACGAGAATGCAAAATGTCACAACAATTCAATTGCTGCCTCATATTGGCTTCTTCAGAAGTGGTTTTTGCACTGGAAGACGTGTTTCCATTCTATTTTTAAAGCAGTGCATCGATCTTTTTTTGTTTTACCCACATACATGAAATTGCATCTCGAACCGAGGTACACTTTGTACACCTTGCGCTGTAAACACCAGCGATCAGTTTTTAACAAGCACGCTATAACACTGAAAACTAAAAACACGCCCATAATTTGCACATACAGGTCAGCTCGATTGCATCTAAAAGCAAAATTTTTAAAAAGTATGTTGTTTTTGAGCTCGACCATTTCACATGCCAGATGGTTTCCATTTATGCCATCATTAATTCATGGTTACCCGCTTTACTTATTACTTTTACATATTTCTGTCCTCATTTGTGTTGGATGGCACCTAATGCTTTCATTGCTTTTCACATCCGTTTAAATATTAGGCCATGATATGGTCACAGATGTTCTTTTCTACCACTGCCATTGCTCAGTTATGCTACAGGATAATTTTCTTCTCCTCCAACATGTTCAGCACCTGGTTTGCTTAACTTTGAAATTTGATTTTTATGTACCTCATAGCTGAGCATAATTGCTCCTAATTTCATTATCCAAATGCTAGTTTAGCATATTTGGAATAGCATGAATGAAGGTGATGTGACTAACTTAAAGTGCATCTAAATATCAGATTGACTGATAGAACTGGGAAATAAATCACAGTTTATCCTGCTGGTATCGACTGTTCAACATCCGGATAAACATTCCACTACAATATGGTGACACCTGCCTTCTAACAGCCTGCTGGTAAGTCTGTTTCCAATTAGGGTGATTAAATTGACTCCGGGACCCGGTTTTGTAAAAGTCCTCTCGTCTTTCTGTTGTCATCCTTCAAACATTTTCTCTCATTCCCACTCTGACTCTCCTTTCATTCTCTTTCCATCTGTTCACCTTTGTTTTCTGCCCTCATCTTTCTCTTAGCCTAGAAAAGAAGAGAAGGCATGGTAACGAATGGTCTGCGAAAAGCTGCAGAAAGGGCTGTTTTTGTCTCACTCCTCCAAGCCTGTAATAACCAGTCTTGTGTGTGTTCTCTGTTTGCAGGAGAAGGGGAAAGCAGACGGGAACATCGATCAATGTGAGTACACTTACTGTGTTCAAACCAAACAGCATTTTTCAAAATATGCCATGTTGTGCTCCATTACAAAATCTTTTTTTCTTCTTCTGTTATTCTGGCATACACTTTGGTTTTCTGATTACTAGGAAATGCTGCTGGAAAGTAATTCAAATCTAAATGCCTCCCATAAAATGAACCATGCAGTCAGTTTTGGGCAAAGCTATGATAATGATGTAACTGTGACAATGTGACAAATACCACTTGTTACTGCAGTGCATTTATTGCTCCACTGTACTATGCTGAAGTGTTTGAGAGCATGACAGGTTTACATTTTTGAAAGCATTTCAGTTGATTTTATCAAGAGATTATTTAGCAACTAGCTGAGGACCTGGCAAGCATTAGCTTACAGAATTGTGGGGAAAGAAAAGCATAGTTTAAATAAAGGAAGATTTTTAATAATAATAATAATAATAAACTTGACTGCACTGTGTACTGCCTTCCTTCGTGAACTCTAACAAAGAGGAAGTAGAAGCACCTGGAGTCACTCATTCAAAATGACAACCTGTCAGTAAGCTAAAAAAATATAGTTGTCAAGTAAATAATTATGGCTGCCAGCCCACTTTATTCTCCTGTCAGAAATGAGTAAGTAATGTTTTTTGACTTGTATGCTGCTTTACAATGAAGTAATTGCTCAGTTAGCCATACAAAGATTATTTACATTCTTGAGCTTCCTTGTAAGCTTGGCTGTTGAGCTTTAGTAGTAGTAGGGTTGAGTTTTTTTTCATGGGTGTCAGGTCTGGCTAATCTGTTAATCTGCCAAAACCATTATTTTGATACTAAATCAACATGTGATAGTACTAGTTATCAGCCTATATGTCTGTGATTAGTGAAGCTTGTGTCTTTAAGTAACCATTCACATTTACCTGACAGCAGTTTTTGGTTTTTTTAACCAGTGGACTAGCTCTACACAGTTGTTGTATCAAACTAATTAAACACGGTCAATCCATTTTTATGTTGGGAATCCTACTGATGATTAAAGAGTGCCACAAGACAGTTTCAGACCTCGGTACAGGTAGTGAACAAGTTGTTTCAGAGACCTTGGATTTATTTTCTGGCAGTCTGCAGTGTTTATTTTACATTGTCTTTTTTCAGCGCTGATGGCTTTACTCTCTGCTTACTCAGTCCTTTTGAGCTGCTGGCTGAGTTGTTGTGAAAGGTGTTGTTTGACATGTAGCTGCAATGCTCATGAAGATGAAGTCTTTTTGTGTGTGTGTGTGTGTGTGTGTTACAAATGGCCTGAGCATTCACACATGATTTTCTTTGCTATACTCTGTGCTACTGGTGTCATGGCAGTGAGATCGAGCAGTTTGTGTGGAAGTTCCTGTAAAGCCAATATTTCCTGGCTGACTTCTTCCTGTCTGACAAGTGACTTCATCTGTAAGCATTAGGCCCATTATGATATGCAGTCTTCATCTCCAGAGTAAAGTGCTGTTTCTCTGGTTGCTGTCTGAGTTATCTGTGCCTGCTTCTTTTCAACCTAAACATGACCCAGAGGATTTTCGTCATATTTATTTTCCTCCATCCAGTGAAGATGTTTATTAGCCGATTAGCTGATTCCCCCCCTACACACTAAATTATGTGGATAAACATGACAGGTGATTCCATATGCTATACCTCTCATCACAGATGTTAATGTTGACATATAGAAAGCACATATTGAAAAGCAGAGACCCACACTGATGGCTCATTAAAAAACAAACAGTAAGGTGGTTCTAGACTAAGTTAAACATATTTCGAGCTTTAGAAGTTTAACGGTAATTGAATGAATGTACAGAATAGTGTATAATTATCCATTTTAGGGTCCCAGGGGGGCTGGAGCCTATCCCAGCTGTCATAGGGCAAACAGCAGGGTACACCCTGGACAGGTCTCCAGTTGGTTGCAGGGTGCACATAAACCCATATTGGCAGAAAACTTATTTGGTATGCAGTAGCAGGAAATTGATGGGAGCACCAGAGGATGAAAGTAATTGATTGAAGATTGTGATCATTTGTTACCAGTGCCCAGTGGTTGACTGTGGTCTCTCTCTTTGTGTGTGTGTGTGTGTGTGTGTTTCTGTATAATTATTTATTGTTCTATCAGTGCATGTAGGCAACTTTCTCTCTTGCCCCTTTGTTAGTTTCAACTGGGAAGCGAGTCTAGATTTGACCAAATGCTACACTGTGTATTCAAATTATCAAGTAGTCATTACAATGAACAACACAATAAAGGACAATGACTTGTGTATGATATCACTTTTATTGACTGTATTAATAACAAGCATTGCAACTGTGGCTGACTTCAGAGAAGTTAAAAGTATAAATGCCAAGGGACTGAATTGGCAACACTTTGCTGAGTTGCAAAATGTAAAATAGTATAAGCTACAGAGCAAAACATTTCGGACTCCAGTAGCTTTTGGCAAAATTAGATGGCAAGACTTTTTGAATGTACAAAAATATTTACTGAGAGCCACAATGGCCACATATGGATAGTAATATATATATATTTTTTTTTTAACAGGAAATCTGTATATGATACTTTTAATCCGTTGTTATGTTGATCATTTGTATTTTTTTGTATAAAATAGAAATAAAATAAAAATAAAAAATAGAAAACCAATAAAACATAAATGGAAAAAAAAACAATACTTTTAATCTACTGTTTAAGGGGTATTTTTAGTTACTTGGAGTGAATATAAATAATGGTTTGTAGTGGTTATAATCTATAATTAATTCCTGAATCAGAATCACCGACATGGTCAAACATTTACTCCTCAACAAGGTCACTTTTTAATGCTTCTAAATGAAAAACGTACAAATAATTAGGATTGCATTGCACATATTTACTCTTACATTTGAACATTCAGTTATATTCACTTTTATGTGACTTATCATAATAAAAAAATTTACATGGTTGGTGTGTGGAGAGGGGTTAGGGACCTGTTTTTGACATATGTGACTGAATTAAATCTTGCCGAGAGTCAATCGGAACATTTGTAGTAGAGCGTTGGTTGGGCTCATTGACATGATGAAGACTTTTTTCCTTTATGCAAATTTATGCATTTTCTTTTCTGGCTTGGCCACATCCTAGAACTGCTACTAGGGTTTGAATTAGTATGAGCACAAGAGGCATGCTTAAAGACGTTCAGTCAGTCATAATGTACTAAACATCAGTGCCAGTTTTCTGAATGAAAGGGATGGACAGATGTTTTTGTGACTGGCAATATTGCATGTATTTGTAGGAGTTTCCCAAACACAGTGTCAAATTTTGGGAGGAAAGTATTTTTAAAAAGAAAAAAAATCATACAAGCATGATTTACTAAGGTTTGCAGCAGGTAATTTATTTGCAGCATTCATTTAAAGCAGAAAAAAACCAAACCTGTTTTATTTTGCACCTGATGATAGTTTCTGCTATGAGTGCAAAACTTACTTAGAATGCAGGGAAAGGTGTTGTCACTGTTGGGGATAGATTGCCCAAAGCTGTGAGCATGATGCGAAAATTTTAGCTCAGTCCCAGCCCTGGATATACAGTATTTCTGGTGCTCTGGAATACTGGTATTTTGATGAAACAGAGCAGAACTCACGTTAACTGAGCTGAACTGAACTTAACTTCTCTCGCTCCTTCCGACGCACCGAGTTGTGTTTTTCTTACAGCGAGCTGGTGGGTTTGCTGTGTTTTAGTCACATTTCTACATAGAGCTCATTAAACAATGGTAAAAATCTGCATATCTTCCACAGTCTTGCATGAAAAGAATGCCATTCATGTTCATTTTCACTTCTCAGGGGTATTGGATCTGTTACGTACCATATTGAAATGTCAAAATACAGCAACTAATGGTACTCATAAGATGTGGGCTAGATTTTTATCTGAATGCTGCAATACGCAATAAACTTTAATGAAGCCCTTCAACATCACATGGAATGCAGGAAAAAAAATCAAGCATACTGAGTAGATTTACACACGAGGCACAGTAACAGCAACTTCACTAATATTCATATGGGTCAGCGTTTGAAGGTGAATAATATGTATCTTCTTCTGCACAGTTCAGATGTCACATAAAGACTTAGTTTGTAATAATCTGTTACCCACTTATCATACCTTCTCTGGATCCATAATGAGGTGTTATATTTATGCAGACACTGACTGTCAGACCTCACACAGTCCTCAGCCTCTTCTTAGAGAAGAATTTGCCTGTATATAAAAATGTCTCCTTTGGCTGCCACAGGTAGTTCTAAAAGCACAAATGGAGAGTAATGTTTATTATTTTTGTGAGTGCATTACTTGCCCCCTTGTTGGGCCTGCTCGTTTTTGACTTTGATGCTCTTGATAGATTGCATTGGCCATTACTGAAATCAACAGTGCACTATAAATTAGTGCGCTGTTAGTAGGTTACCTGAAAACTTTCAACACATTAGTAGATTTCTGCATTTGTGGCCTCATGTTAATTTGCTCATCTTTGTAAATTTGACATACGTTTTTACTTTTTGGCTCATCACATCACATTGTTTTAAAATGTTGTGCTAACCTTACCGAAACATTACTGCCTTGTCACTGCTGTTCTGACTAAAGTGACCCTCTCCATGACTTATACTAGCTAGGTAGTTAGCTCACAGTAGCTACAGTAGCTAGCACAACCCTTTGCTTAATGATAAAGAATTGGTAAATTAATGTCTGCCAGAGCAGATTATATTTAGTGACTGGAGCCAGTGTTTACTGATTTATTTATTTATTGCCAGTGTTTATTGATTTATTGTCCAGACCCAACACAATCACCACTAGCCACCACCACCAGATTGATTGTGTTTCTTATTTGTTTTTAATGTAACTCAGTTATTCCTGGTCATTCTCTCTCTATCTCACTCCGTTTCTCACACTGATAGAAATGAATGAGATTTTTTGTTGTCCCCACAGAAAAAAACGTCCAAATTCCTAAGAATCAGTCTAAAGTTCCCTAATTGTCAGTAGGGATAAATTGGTCTTTGTATTTCACACAATTTTGCCAGGGTTAGAGATTCTTCAAATAAGCTGATAATAGGAATCATTCAAGGAACCTGCGTAGTAAGGACAGCAATAAGTTAATGTTTCGATATCGCTGGGTTGACAAGGTCAACATGCTGTACAGGTGCCTGTTAATATTGATTGTTTGGGCAATCCTCATAAATTTCAAGTGACGCTAAAAGTTTGTTCCGTTAGTCCAGATTAATACTTAAATACCCTAAATTAGATAAGTTGTTAAGACAGTGAATGTATGGAAAGCAGATTTTCAAGCAAGGAATAAAAAGCCAAACAAATAAACTGCATTCTAAGCTTAGTTTTGGGGAAAAGACCTTTTTTTTTTAATGCTCCAAGTGAGGATCAGACTCCTGCGTCCTGAGTGAAAGACATTACTGAGCCTGCCTCCACCTCTACAAACCTTTCTTTGGTACTTTAAATCTTTGCAATTTTTTTTGATTTAACATTTAGTTAAATTGCATTTTTCAGTTTAGTTGTGTGGGGAACATAATTTTCAAGGTGTAAAAAGTCATATAATAGTCACCTGAGGAAACAGTAAAAAGCTCAAAGAAGTCAGCAGACATAATGTGGCTTTTTTCTGCACAGGTTGTGCTGATTTTCCTCTTGAGACTCATTATCTTCTACACTTCTGTTTGCTAAACTAGATCAGCTGTCGAAATCAGGCAATTGCATTTAATTTTCCTTTTTTGCTCTCCTTTTCCTTGGATGATGAACAACAGAGCTCCTTGGGATTGCTTTCTTTTCACTGCTATTGACAGGTTCTTTCATTTTTGATTTTTCATTATTTCAGTTTACCCCCACCCCCAACACTACTACCTGCACCGCTTGTCTACTTCACATCATTTGATGTAATCTTTGGCCCTCTTTTCCCATCCTTTTATAATTTATATATGTATCCCTACACTTGCAAACCTGTTTGTTTGGAGTCTACATACCTCAGGTTCAGACAGTGGCATTAATAAAATTGCCCCAGTTGTACAGCTGAAACACAGATGTTACTAGTGAATATAGCTTTTGTGCAAAGCTTTTGTATGTGAAGAATTTCAGAAAGCTCAGACACAAATTCTCAGTAAATACCATTTGTACTGGTTGGTGATGCAGAAACCATCCCTGGTCAAAATGTCACTGCCTGGAAAATGTGTTATTAGGTTTTCTTTTCACTGAGTGTTGTTTTTGCCAGTGGGATCCATATGGGAAAAAAAAATTGAATATTGCCCATTTATCTTCCCAGGGAATGGTGATTAATTCGGTCTTGAGTGCTTAATTTATGAACCTTTGCAAAGGCCTAATCAGAGTTTGTTACCGTCACAAATTAAACAATGGGAAGAGGCAAAGCAAGTTAAACAGTCCTGTGGTTCATTTAGATTGTAATTGGGTGAGAATTAGATGGGACAAGGTTGACAGAGAGACTCCCTAATAAGCACCAAATGACTGGGGAGGAAGTTGGGAGGAGAAAAAGTAAAAAGGGAGTGCAGGAAGCCCAAAGAAGGAGAAATGTAGGAGGGGTGGTAAAGCAAAATACACTGCTCAAAAAAATAAAGGAAACACTTAAACAGCACAATGTAACTCCAAGTCAATCACACTTCTGTGAAATCAAACTGTCCACTTAGGAAGCAACACTGATTGACAATCAGTTTCACATGCTGTTGCACAAATGGAATAGACAATGTGGAAATTATAGGCATCCCCAATAAAGGAGTGGTTCTGCAGGTGGTGACCACAGACCACTTCTCAGTACCTATGCTTTCTGGCTGATGTTTTGGTCACTTTTGAATGCTGGCGGTGATTTCACTCTAGTGGTAGCATGAGACGGAGTCTACAACCCACACAAGCGGCTCAGATAGTGCAGCTCATCCAGGATGGCACATCAATGTGAGCTGTGGCAAGAAGGTATGCTGTGTCTGTCAGCGTAGTGTCCAGCACATGGAGGCGCTACCAGGAGACAGGCCAGTACATCAGGAGACGTGGAGGAGGCCGTAGGAGGGCAACAACCCAGCAGCAGGACCGCTACCTCCGCCTTTGTGCAAGGAGGAACAGGAGGAGCACTGCCAGAGCCCTGCAAAATGACCTCCAGCAGGCCACAAATGTGCATGTGTCTGCTCAAACGGTCAGAAACAGACTCCATGAGGGTGGCATGAGGGCCTGACATCCACAGATGGGGGTTGTGCTTACAGCCCAAC
>VVHJ01007505.1:0-29223 GCA_015107715.1 Tylochromis polylepis
CATTCACCCACTCCAAGTCTCCTGCAGCCTGGGGGGTTGGTTTTTGTCCTGAGATTGTCTTCAGGCTGTTCCAAACCCCTTTGATGTTGTCCTGTTGCAGCTGCTCTTCCAAATAATAGAGCAAATAATAATGATTAAATATAATGTTAAATAACTAAATACTGCTTGTCTGTAACATAAATCCCACTAGCTTCACACTATTTCATTTGTTTGCTTTGAAATTTAACTTTTAGTTAAATTATCCTGCAGAGCAGCCTGGTGTGTCCCTCTCTGCTAGCTGTCATGTGACAGTCACCTTGCATAGCTAGTAGAAGCTAGTAGTAGTTATATTATTAGCACTTTATAACTAGTCAGCTTAGTTTTGGGCATTGTTCCTGAAATGGTCTCTACCATTTCTAGAGTACTGTTTTACCTGCTGTTTGGTAGGACACCAGTAATGGAGTGACTGGATAATACTTTCTGTAGTTAACTGATGAGAGATGTGTCTGACAAAGCTAAAAGTCAGGCTGTGAATGCAAATTTATGAAAATTAGATAAATTTAGACACATACTCTAAATTCCCGCGGTGCATTGGTGTAGATTATTGTGCTAGATGTGGAGTGTGGTGTCCGTATTTTTTCGTATTTCCATACCAGTTAGTACAGGCTCCAGTACGCAAGTTTAATCATCTGTATTGGAACTATATCATTACATTTATCAAATGAAAAGGAAATAGTAAACACTGAATAGTGAATGCTGTACCCAAGAAGAGTATTCTGAAGTTCAATTTAAGCTATTGTAATTATATAATGCGAATTTTAATGTATAATGATTTAAATTAATGCTATTAAATTAATGCCATTAAATTTATTATTAATATCTTATACTATATCACTTTATTATCTTTTCTTAGAATCATTACTTAGGTTTCTGGCAAGAGTAGTACAGAGAAGGATAAGGTGCATTGCTCATTATCATTATTTTATTTAATTATAACAGAATGCCAATGAAGTCTAGTTGGAGGGGTCCCTGCGAATTTTTGTCTACTGCTGCAAAATACTTCTCCACTATTTATTGTCACCCTCACACAAGATATACTGCAATTTAAACATCGCCCTTTCTGCAGTCTTGTTTTCTGACCACAGGAATTCGTTTGATGTAAGGGTGTCATGATAACCATGTATTTGATTATATTTATTTACCCCGATATTAAAAATGTACATATCAATATGGTGTCAATAATGCAGATATGTATACGTAATACTGTAAATAACTGGGTCATTGCTACATTTTCTAAACACATTTTATATTTATATTACAACAATAAAGTTATTGAAAATTTTCTGACCACAACAACAGTGAAGAGAAAATCTGGCAGGCAGCCACATGACAAGGAGCTGGAGGAAGACGGGAATGTTACAAATGCATCAGTGATCTTTGTTTTCTTTTCCCTTTTAGTCACAACAAAAAAAGAACAGGGAAAAGCAACTTATTTTAAAACTTACCGAGTTAACAAATTGTTAAACTGCAAAGTGCTGTGTTACTCATTACAACTAAAAGGTAATCTGAGTACTCAAAGTGCATAATACCATACAATTTAATTAATTTATTTAATGATTCAGTGCAAGACACCGACTGGATATTGTGCAGATGACTATGCTTATGCATAAGATAAATTGCATCTTCTTAAGCATCATCGGGTTGTCATGCACTGTGTGCAGGCAGGAATGGAGGACCCAATGTGCAGACTCCAGGATAAGAAAACGTAAACTCAAAAAACAGCTTTATTGCTGAACAAGGAAAAACTAACTAAACTGAAGATACAAAATAACTAGGCAGGTTAACAGCTGGAACACACAGTATGGTATGAGGGAGATTGTGACACAGACCAAGGAAAACACAGGGCTTAAATACACAGAGGGAACAACCACGGAATGGGAGACAGGAGGGAAACACAGCTGGGACAAATCAGACCTAACGAGACAAGGGAAGCAAAACCAGACACACTGCACACAGGACAGGGATTATCAAAATTAAACAGGAAATACAACAGGCACGCACAGACACGAGCTTAACACTAAGACATCAGACATGGCAACAGGGAGGTAACACAGAGACGTGGGACCAGGGCAGGCACAGAGACAGAGAACAGAAGGAGCTCAAAATATAAAACAGAAACCAAACCCTAAGAACAAGAAAATCTTAACAAGAATTAACCTGAAACATAAGATAATAATAATCAAAACCAAAACCACTGAGTCCACAGACTCAGGACCATGACACGGGTTTTAATAAAACCAGATGGTCATGTCTTCTGTGATGCTCCAAAAAATTATGGCAGTGTGACATGTAACACTGTTCTGAAAAAAGAACTGCAGTGATGCCATGATGGCAAACCCCGGCTCATTTACAGGTATTTTCTACTGATTAATGAGTTATGCCCGTTTGAAATAAACAAATTAATGGAATAGTTATTAGAAATCAATTTCAAATATGTACTCATCTTGAATGATAGGTTTCTAAAATGCAATAGTATGTAACTCTTCTATACTTAAAACACATTGAAGAGAAAATTGTAGGAACTTATTACATCCCTAATCAACACTGACAATCATCATTGACCACAGTGCAGTGCAGATGCAGTACAAAAGTAGAGCAGAGACAGACAGAGATAGAAAGGGGGGATGAAAAAAAAACAGCTCTAAGGGAGGGCACAGAAAGGATGCGATGAAAAAGAATGTGAGAAAACATCAGTGCTACAATACAGTATTCGTAAATTTAGAAACATTAAAACAAATATGATTATGCAACTGACACTGTGGGATTTGATTGCATAAAAAGTCAAAGACAGAGGAGGCAGAATCACAGTTGTTTAAGTGCTATGTGCTTTAAAGACTAGATCTGAGGAAAGCGTGGGAGCAAATGTATCCACCCTCTTAAAAAATGACACCTTGTTTTAATGTAGACAGATGGCCTGACATCATCCATCCTGACCATTTTTTCCTTGCATTTTCTTCCACATGCCCAACCTTGCACTGGACTGACAGGGCCCTGTTGCTTGCCATCTGCTTGCCATGTTTGGCACCATGGCATGTATTTCCTTTTTGAGATCTTTCCTGTTGTGGGGCACCATCGATTACTCACTCTGCCACTCCTTCCATAAAGACAGCTTATCATTTCATTTTTAATCAGTTCAGCTTCTTATTCATTGTCATACATATTCTTAACTCTAGAGTAAATCGATCTGGGCACAAGGTAAGGTAAAAAGACACTTTGAATCAGTTGTTAGATGTTTGTTTTGCTAATGTTTCTGGTAAATTTTGTCTGGAGCCAAGCAGAATCCAGTCTCATCCAAACAGCAAAAGAAATTTCAGTCAATTTGTCAAGTGGAACGAAAATCTAATCTGTCTGTTTAATGATACGAAGCTCCTTTTTACGGGGCCCACTAAACAGCCGGTTTGCAAGCCCTGTGCCTCCTTGGCTTATCACATCCAGCATTTAGATGCCGCCAAGAACCTCACTCTACATCCAACACAGTCAGAGAATCCTTTTCAGAGCTATCATCACTATACTATTAGCTTAAAGGTTTTTTGTGTGACACCATGTGCACATTGCTTGAGAGTTCTCTGCCACATTTAAAAGTGACACAATCACTGGTCACAGGGGAAAAATGTATATTCCCTGATTGGTTCTTGGAGTTTGGTGGCTGTTGCTAGGGGAAATTGGTCACTAAGAAGGTGCTGCATGATTATGACACCCAGTTGGTCACAGAAGAACTCAGAAAAGCATCTAAAGAACTGCAGCCACCACTTAGCTCAGCTGATGTTGTGTTCGTGACTCAATAATAAGAAAGAAACTGGGGAAAAAGGGAGAGCTCTGAGCTCAACACCACTGCTGACTAAAAATAACACAAAGGCTTGTCTCACATTTTCCAAAACACATCAAATGATCCCCAAAACATTTGGGTAAATATTCTGTGGACTGTTGAAACAAAATTTGAACTTTTGGAAGGTTTGATTTCCATTACATCTAGCATAACCTACCTTACCCTAACCCTGTGTTACACAGCACCTCATAAAAGGAACATCATAGCAACAGTCAAACATGGTGGCAGTAGTGTGATGGTCTGGGGCTACTTTGCTGCTTCAGGCCCTGGATGCTTGCTGCAAATAATGGAACCATGAATTCTGCTCTCTACCAAAAAATCCTGAAGGAAGCATCAGTTTGTGCCTTGAAGGTGAAGCAGACTTGGGTTATACAGTAGGACAATGATCTGAAACATACCAGCAAGTCCACTTTTGAATGGCTCAAATAAATAAATAAATGAATGAATAAAATGAAGGTTTTGGAGTGGAAGTACAGATTTAAATCCAATTGAGCCACTTTGGCATGACCATAAACATGCTCAAACCCTCCAATATCACTGAATTACAACAACTCTGCAAAGGAGAGTGGGCCAAAATTCCTCCACAGTGATATTCATTGCCAGTTATTGCAAATGCTTGATTGCAGTTCTTGCTGCCAAGTGTGGGACAACCAGTTACTAGCTTTAGTGGACAATGAATTTTTCCCACAGGGGTGGTAGGTCTGGGTAGCTTTTTCCCTTTAATACATGAAACCATCATTTAAAAACTACAGTTTGTATTTGTTCAGGTTATCTTTGTCTATTATTAAAATGTGTTTGATGGATCTGAAACATGTAAGTGTATGTTGCTCATACATTCCACAATAACTGGAATTTTTTTTAATGCTATGTGAAATCATTTTAAACAGAGAGGATAATAAGACAGTAAACCCTAGTATTTATATTTAAAAAAACATGAGAAAAGAAAAAGTGATGTCACCTTTATCTTTCCATTAAAATAATATGACCCACATATTCAGGCTCAGCCCAACTTGCTAGTTTATAAAAAGAGCAAAAAAAATATTACTAGGGCAATAGATACAGGGACAGTAAGAAGAACCCCTGCTGGAGTGCCATTTACTTCCTGAAATCACTATCCCATTTAAAATTTGAATGAAAAACTCTCTCTCTCTCTCTCTCTCTCTCTCTATTTCTTTCTCTCTCTCTTCCATATATATATATATATATATATATATATATATCTTTTGTTTTTGTTTTTTTTGTTTTCTTGTTTTTTTTATGAAAAAGTGACAGTCATTTCACCCACCGCTATTTTACACCATCACCCACTCAATTAAATTCACAAGTCACCCTCCCTGGATTTCTGCCTGGATAAAGTACGATCAATTTGCATTCTGCTGAGATGAGTAAGCTTCCTCTATGCAGACAGCAAGACTTATTCATAGTGGAGGCAAACGTCTCTTAATAGAAAATCATAGCTAAATAATAAACCCCACAGAGATGTCTGAATAATATTCTAGGTTCTTCCTACTTTTTGAATGACCTAGTGCACAATTTCCTGTGACACTACCGGATGAAACTGTTTGATCACAAACTACAATTAAGCGCACAAAACAGGATGTACATGTTCGAGTGCAAGCGGATGAGTCAGTCATTATGTCATGTAATGATGTACTGATTATATAGAAATATTTTGGCAGTCTACTTTAACATGACTAATAGCAAAACATAGGAAGAAAAAAAAAACCAGCATCAAAATTAATAGCACCTTCAAAGAACAGGCCGGACACCTACGAGCAAAAACACTTAAATCACACACATCTGAGTGTTATTACACTACGTACTTTGACAGTGAGAAGTGCAGACAGTATTGACCAGCCCTGTTACCTTGACCCTGTGCCAGACAATCAAGGGCAGGAGCCCAGTATGCACACAGACAGGGCCCATACCCTACAGCTGCCACCCACACAGACTGTCACACTCTTAAGCAGCAGTCATCTCAGTGAAACATGGGAGACTGGACTGAAATGCACCTGGTGTCACTGATGCTCTAAAAAGGCTAAATACTCTGCAGTGACATTGCAAGAATTCTGTACAAGATAAATCGTCCACGCCACACCCGTCAGAGGTCGAGATCCATCCATCCCAAAATAAAATAAAGAACTCAGTTCACAGCTACCATCGTCTTTGCAGTAAGCAGCGGAAGATGAGCAGCCTAGTGCTGAATTTTACCCTAATTATATATAATTGACATCTATTTCATCCCATTCACACAGTCAAGAAGTAGGAGGAGTGAAAGCTGTCTTCGTGGTTTTTGGGTTCTTTTTGCACACATTGAGACCCTTTACATCCTGTCTTATGGATTAGAGGTTATGTCGATTTTAATTCCTTACTTTTATATGATTGACAGTAGCCTTCACCAGCTTCACTCACTTGCTTCCTTGCTTTCACCAGGTGAGCAGACATGCAGCCATGATACCATCCCTGCTGAGGTGTGCGGATCAGCATGTGGATTTTGACCTGAGTCTAAGGAGGAGCCGGGATGCTGTGAAGATCCCCAAATGGTGTGGCATATGCAGACACAAAGGCTCTGATCTTCGTGCAACAGTGGCTTGAGGCAGGCCTTATTGGTAGCAGGTGAAGAAGATGGGCACATCCTGGCTGACAGAGCCAAGGGAGTAGGCCATTAGTGGCGAACCGCTGACAAGAGTGGCCTCAATGACAAGCGGTGACTAGGCACAAGGCAAAAGCTAGCTGTGCCTAATTATCGTTAGGCCCTACCAAGGAAAGTGAGAAAGAAGAAAGTATGCAAAGGCACAAGAAAAGGCAGGAACAAAAATGGGAATATTTAAGGGAGAGAAGCACAGCAAAAAGGCTTGTGCCATACCGCCTGTGTCTACAAGGTGTAATATTGGAACCCTTCCCTGCAGGCAGTGGATTTTATTTATGAGGCACCTACAGTAAATGTAATTGAGAAAACAATTTCAAAGAGACAGAGTTGAAGGAGAAGGAGAGAAGAAGAGAAGAAAAGGACAAAAGTAAATTCCAAGGTCCTTGGTGTTTTTTGCTTGGGGCTTGACCACAGAGCAGTCCTCTTTGGCCTTGGTCCAAGTGTACCTTTGGAAAAGAAGGTACCCGTTAAAAAAGAACGTGAAAGGAAAATAGTTCTCGGATCCTCCTTGAGATTGATGATGAACAGGTGAACATGAGCCTGAATCTTAAGGGTAGTGAAATCACATCTTTTCCCAGTTATTGAACAGTTTTATTGTTCTGGCTTGTGTTATGCTGTGGTGCTTAATGAAGGGCTTCAATAAAAGCTGTGATTTAATCTTTTTTATTTAATTTTTTTTCTACAGCTATTACTCAATGGTTGAATATACAGGTGCCACCATTATGTAATCTTTGTCTCCCTCTCTCCCTCACTCTGTCATTTTGTGTCTCTCTCTGTCATAGTCAATCACCTGTCCTTGCTTAGATATGACCTTGATACTACCTGTGATTTACAGTCTGGATGATGCTGCAGGTCAGCAGGGTTATAACCATAAAGTTGTAACTAGGTGAGGTCAACTGTTTAACTTTGAGCAAGAAATTAGAGATTGTCCATTGAGTTTCTTCAATCCCCAATAGGCTCCACAAATGCTGATGCCTGGGAGACATTCCTTGCTTTTTTTCTGCTGAACTGTGACCTCCTCACTGTTCTCTGTCACTGAGAATAACAGCTTTTTTTCCATCAGTCCCTCAGAAGTTGTCCATTTCCTGTTGCAGCATAACATCTGTTTACGTTAGCAATGTCAAAGAGTGTTGACCAAGGCGTGGGAACGCAAGGCGATGCATGCGGGACCCCCACGCACTCACAGGGAGGTACAAGCGCAGTGAGAGCCTGAATCTTTGGGGAAGCACGTAGAGGGAAACCACACACATTCTACAGATAAATACGCAGATGCACACGTTCAGGCTCCTCCTTACAGGCAGGCGGCCATCAGAGCAACACAGTGCTTGTCATCTCAGCGTTTCATCAGGCCAAGCTGCTGCCCTTGGGAAATATGGCTTTTTTCTTAAACAGCCATTCTATATGAGCAAGCAGTTAAAGGACTTCAGTAACCAATTTGTTGTCACTGACTATTTAGTAACTGGGCCAGGGGATTTTTTTTGAATAGTTCATGCTTTGAATACACATCAGGACAAATTGATTATTTTTCAAGCATGCTTTGTGCAAAGGACATCTCAGCCCCAGAGGCTTGAAGTCAGTCTGCACATGTCTTTGTGTCTGTTTTATTGTGTTTGTGTTATTACAAAAAAAATAAAACAAAAAAAAACAAAGGAAAAAAACAGAACGCAAACAACTTTATTAATCCCTGTAGGGGCATTTTTTAAGCCGCTTGCTCTACATAGAACATAGTAACATTCAAACACATAACACTAGGTGACACTGCCAGTGCCCAAATGTTGTTGGTGCCTTTGGCTTTCTGACTAACTACTAATACAAATCCAAATTTCTGTGCTCACTAGCCATCGGAGACCCACCACAGAGGGAAATTCTTGTTTGAAACACACAGATAATAAAGATCATTAGACTCTGAAGGCCACAGCAACACCGGGTATCTTTGCTCGTTAGGAAGGGATGGAAAACATGTATATGATGTCATCTTTCCGAAGGGATGATCACAGTCATCATGTAAACATAACACTGTTCCAAAAATTTAAAAAACAGTCTGAAAAACACATCAGATCTCAATGGGAAAAAGAAATCATAATGAGTATCTGTACTGATACGGACTGGGTAATGTGTTAGGAATGAAAGGATGCCAAACTGTTTGCTGGAAATGAAGATTATCATCCTACAGAGGGCTGAATTCAAAGACAACACTGAAATTTAAAAAATAAATAAATAAAAAAAATGCTTGCATGCATGCCTGACAACATCGGAGCATGCTCCTAATGAGATGACGGATGGTGTTCTGGGGGATCTCCTGCCAGATCTAGGCCGGGGCATTACTGAGCTCCTGGACAGTCTGAGATTCAACTTGTTGGAGTCTGATGGACGCAAACATAATGTCCCAGAGGTATTTTATTAGATTTAGTGTGAGGGCTGGTCACTGGTATCAATTCCTTCATCCTCCATGAATTCCCTTGATGGACGGCCACATGAGGCCGTGCATTGGTGAGAACACTGCATCAGGTCTGATAGTGGGTCCAGGGATGTCATCCTGATACCTAATGGCAGTCAGGGTGCTGTTGCCTAGCCTGTAGAAGTTTGTATCTGACCTGTAAAGGTGTCACTGTTCTGGGTCATTTTGACCCAGCATTTTGAGTTTCTTGTCTTTTGGTTCTTCGAGTCTTGTTTATTTATTAGGTTCTCTGTGTATTTCATATTTCTTAGCCCAGTATGATTATACTCCTGAGTTTATTCTGTATTTCTAGTCTTAGTTTGCCTTTGTGATTCCTCCCCTGTTAGGTCAGCTTAGTCTTCATGTGCATCTGTCTGTTCCCATAGTCAGTCTGCGTCTCTGTGTTCCCAGGTCTGTCATGTTTCCACGTCTTAGTGTCTAGTCTGCATCTTTGTGAACTGTCTCACGTTTCCTGTTTTAGTTTGGTAGTCTGTGTCCTGTGTCAGTGTATTGAGTTTTGCTTCCCCGTGTTTCGTTATGTCAGATTACTCACAGCTGTACTCTCCTTCTGTGTTTCATCCTGCGTGTTATCCTGGGTATCATCCTCGGGGTTCATGTCTCAGGCTCCTCGTTCTCGGTGTTCAGGTTTTAGTAATGTTTTCTACTTTTCTCATGTTCTTTTGTTAGTTTCTCCCAGTTTGGGTTTTGTTAGTTTAAGTCCCCACCATCCTCTGCTTTTGTTTGCATTTTGTCCTGCACTATAAATACACTCACTCACAGCTACCTTGTCGTCAGTGCCTGCACTTGGGTCCACTCTCTCTTCTCTCCACACGGTTGCCTCGCTAACTGTGACAAAAAGACATTCTGCAGCCCTGTCACCTATAAAGCTATTCCTGTTTTGGGGGTTGCCTCCTGGTTACCCCTCTAGTGTACCTGTTGTTAATTTCATTAATACCAAAGCAGCTGAAAGCTATTTGACTGACCAGATCAATATCCCATAAGTTAATTGACTTGATGCTATACTCTGATTAAACAGTGTTCATTTAATTGTTTTGAGCACCGTATGAAAGTATGTTTACTAAGTGTATTCTAAGTGTAACTGTATTATTCACTGAAGGTTATGGTCAGTATGTTTTATAATCTTTCAGAGATTGTGCATTACTTTAATGCTTGTTTGAATCTGTGGCAGGGTGTGGTCTCTGGCCTGCTGCAGTGGAGGGGCGGTACAGTGAGCTCTCAGGGCAGCGTTGAGGTGGAAGAGGAGACAGGTGTGCGTGCTGAGTCTAATGATTCTCTCCCTATGTATATAGTGACGGCAGAGACAGAGGTGTATGTGGTATACAGTGGAGGAGCTACAGACGGAGCTGCTCCCTGAATCAAATGCCGGAAAAACCCAAAGACGCTGAACAAAGCCTAAATAAAAACTGAACACGAGCACATCTAACCCTGTGTGTGTGTGTGTCGGGTCCTTGTCACAGAATCCTTTTAGCATATTTTATGAAGTCGTGTAATCTTACCTTCATGCTGTAGAAATTGTCCAAGTTAGAGTAATTCAATCATATACCATCTCCAGCTGTTATAATCTAAAGCCAAAGTCTTGATTTTTCTAGACTATTGAGCATCAATATCATGAGAAATTTCATAGCTTAAATAGCAACTCTGCATTATTTTGATTATGTTGAGTAAAAGGGGAAAAAAAGAGAGTTAGTACCCTGGATAATTTACCTGTTTTCTGCTAATTCACTTGAGAAAACGCTCAGAAGTGCATGTGTAAACTTCCAAAAACTCATATCACTGTGTGGGATAGGTGGCTGGACAAATCAAGTTAGAGCATATGAAAAAAAGTCTAATACAATCTTCTTCTTTTTTTTCACATGAACAAATTTGGAGTATTCAAGTCATGCTTGATAATCTTTCAAATTCCTCTCTGAGGATGGAAACAAGCCCACAGCACAAAGTGACAGAACAAGAACATAACGCTATCAGATCGTGCTCAATCTGACACATTTATGAATATTTTTGAAACGAACAAAATACATTGGACCGTATTACAATGCAGAATAAAGTTTAAAAACATTCAGCAGGTCATAACAAACGCCAAACAGATATGAGTTGTATTTGTTGCATGAACAGAACATTCTTCAAAAAAAATACTTACAGCTCAAACTACATAGTTATACAGAGTCCCTTCTTTGTTATCAATTTACGAGCTCTCTAATCCTTTCAACTTTAAGTCCATGTATGGTTTCTGCTCCTACTGCTTCAAGGCATGCTTATACCTTCCCTCATCCTTCTTAAATGGATAGTTTTTCAACAGGGTTTAGGTCAGGGGATGATGCCACACCATGAATTTCTTTATCCTTTTATTTCCATAGCAACCAAGAAGTATTTTTTGTGCAGCATGGGATGGTGTGTTGTCCTGCATGATGATAATTTTATTCTGGAAGATATCTTACTTCTTTTCACACCATAGAAGGGATTCTAATGAGATATTTCCATTTCACTGGTCAATATTCCAGCAAGATCATCTGTCCGCCACCTCCTTGCTGACATTGTAGTCTTGTTAGGGCTGAGTGGCATTTCACTGCAAATGTTTCTCTGTCTGGGTTTTGGTAACAAGTACCCAAAATGCTGGTTTGTGTTTCCGGCTGTCAGGCTGTGAAAAATCCTGACTCCACTTTGCTGCTCAAGACGAGCTTTTTACAGCTGTTATTTTAATACCATAGAAAGCATTTGTCTGTGTTCTCAATTGCTTACAAATCTTTTGACAGCTTCATGATCTCTCATTTTTAGGACATATTAATGGTTTTCGTGACTCCAGCAAGGCACTCCACTCTTTCAAGCTTTTTATGTTCACAAAGTCATTTAATCCTCCTCATTATTCCATGAAAGATCGACTTTCATGAAGCAAACAACTCTCATTTTGCCAGTTTAATTTTTCACTCTAAGTGCTGATTGCACAACACAGTGGCTATATAGACTAGCTCATCATTCAGCCCTCCTTGATCCTAAGAGTAAAAATAAGAGTTTAGCATTTGATTTCTCTCTAAAGCAAGGATTGATTAGTAATGAATAGGCAAATGAGAGATTTAAGCCATAGGTGGGAAGAATTTCCTACAACAAGGAAAACAAATACAGGAGCAGCTCAGGAGACATCATGTTTCTTTCTCCTTTTCCAAATGAGTGCCCATGTTCGCATGAGGCTAGAGCAGGAACACCTTGGGCTTTGTTAAAAGGGCAGTTTCCATAGATCAGGTGAGAGCAGACCAGTTTCGTTCTGGGACAAATCACAGTGGCACCAAATGGAGGTGCACAATGCATGCTGCAGGACAGAGATAAAAGTGAATGCAGTAGGTTTCTCTGGTCCATATCGCTTCCCTCCCTGTATTGCATGATTGCCTGCTGATGTTTGCCATGCAAATTGTACACTTGTTATAAGACAGCCCCTGTCTGGCACATCTGCATCTGCTTCATCTGATGGGCTAAGGCCAGAGAGGGTCCTCTTCACAGACACATCACACATTCTGTGCCAAGGAGGATCTTGCATAGGGGAAGATATTCACACATTTGAATATCTACAAAAACATGCATGCAGCATATCCATGGACATCTACAGGCACGCAGAGACTAAATAATAAAACTGCAGTGAATATCAGACAGTAGAGTATATGAGATGGATCGAAAAAGCTCAATGAAATATTCATGGAAATGAAATACTAACCTTATCCTTTCTATTGATAGCTTTGAGAATGCATTTTTATTTGCAACTACCTGTTCACAACTATCACTCTATGGATTCTTGTGAGAAAACACATGAGCTGGTGGTAGCAACGGAGAAACTGTTTTCCCCTTGACTTCCAATTTGGTCTACACTGAAAGAGCTGGCATTAGCACAGTGTCAAGCAGTGGATTCCATTAAGACGCTCACTGCAAAGCTCACCATGTCACTTTCAACTAGGGTTCAGCAATATGTAAAAAACTAATTTTAACCGGTGTCCATCAGCCCAACATCCTGAGTAAGCTATATATTTTGGGAGAAGTGTGCACGGCAACACTCATAGCGGAAGATACAGAATCATCCACTAGGGTTCATTTTTTTTAAAACTTGGCTAAAGGAAGCTAACAGATTAGTGATGCCTTGCATCCTGTAAATGACAAATTCTACTAAATGTGTTTGATCAGAGTGCGAATGTGTTAGAGAAAAAGTAGAAACACATAACTGCCTGAGCTGCAAGCTTATTAGCTCAGAAAAGACTTCCCATATCTCAATTGGTTTGTTACCATACAACACCAGGTCTCTGTTTTACAGATTATGTATCTCCATCGGTGTACAACTCTCTTTCAGCTCTAGCGAAAAGGCAACGCATTATATTGGCAAAATAATTCTTTAAAAATAGTTGGCTACTATAGTTTAGCCAACCAAATGTCAAAAAATATGAAAAACTGTCATCACAAGTTACCTTTTCACACCTCTGGTTTTCAAATTGAATCGATGAACAACAATGTAAATTTGAAATTCAGCAATCAGAACATCCTCACTTTTGAAATGCTCAAGCTTGTGAAATATTGACATAAAAGCAGAAGAAGATGCATGGATGGATACCTGATAGAGTGACTGATTTATCTGAAGCTGGATGATAGTCTTATTTAGACCTTTAATACCAAAAACTCTAAATGCCTTGAAAAGTAGGTGGCAGATGATAAAGTGCAATTACTACACTTACTGAGCACTTACCAACCCCTCTTTCTCCCTTTGCTCTCAACGCTGGATGTTGGAAATGATCCTGAGTCCTTGTTGAAATGATTGCATTATGTCATTTCTGCTGATTTGTTAGATACACATTCATCCTGCAAATGTCTCAATTCTACAACATCCAAGATGTGTTCTGCTGAATCTGGATCTTCAGAGCATGTGCCTAATAGGTCACTGTCTCCAATGTTATATTGACAAAACTATATTAACACAACTTTTGATTTGTGATATATTGTAATATCACGATGGGAGTAGCTATTAGAAGATGGAAAACTGGGGGCTATTAAGACACATATTCAGCAGCGATACCAAGATAAGCACTTACATATTCATTGACTGGTTGTAAGGGGTCCAAAGTGAGCCAAGAAAACATTTCCCACACCATTGCACCACAACCACAAACATCGACTGCTGATATGAGGCAGGTTGAAACCACAAATTTATGCTTTTGCAGAAAATCAATCAATTTATTAATTTTAGGTTTATTTTTAATCTTCAGCTGTCCATGTTTTGGTGAGCTTTTGCCCACTGCAGATTTCTGCAGATTTCTTTTTTCACCATCACTCAGCAACCTCAAGGTTCGATGTGCTGTGCATTCCCAGATTTTCTTCTCCTGAATGCATTTGTAAAGGTCTAATTTTGAATCTAAGTTTTCTGGGGGCTAATTGTTCTTTTCAAGTCACTATGCCAGAATGACAGTTGCCTTCATCTTCTTTACTGCAGGCTGTCAGGCACCAGGATGCCCTCTAACAATAATTGCACCTGACAAATGAGACTTGAAAAAGAAATAGAGGGTGGTCAACCTCTTACTGATCTGACAAAGCAACTTAATTGAAACTATCAATCAGAGCCCACAATACTCTATCTCTTGTTTCTGATTTCTACCTTTCCTGCTTTATCCATTTTTCCCACACGTAGCATCAAGAATTTACCTCTTCTCTATCAGTTTTGCTGTCTATCATGCTCACTTGCACATGCATAATAAGACCTATGCACAAAAATCAGTGCTGAAATATTGCTTCTCTCTTCTGGTTCTCCATCCTCATCATTCCTTCCACGGTCTACAAACGCATTATTTGTCCATTATATTGTGACATCCTGGATACATTTACCCTGTTTTTGCTTCGATAGTCTGCCCATTTTCTTTTGAAGCAGGATGTGTGATTAGCACAGTGACATCTAAAGTCCCTGTGCATAAGTGTAGTAGAAGGGTTTTGTGTTTTTTTTTTTGTTTAATCCCGCGCTGTTCACTACAGCCTCACATGGAATGCTACAATCACTGACAGGGAAAGAGGAGAGCATCAGAACAAAAGGAAATACCTCCCCTTGCCAGAGAGGAAAGAGTTAAGCCTATTACAGAAGACCAATCAGGACGGGGAGAGCACTGCAAACCTCCGCAGTAAGAGAGAGAGAGAGAGAGAGAGAGGGAGGGATCGAGGGAGTGAGGGAGAAAGAGGGGAGCAGAGCAGGAGAGAGATACCAGGAGTGTGATGGTTTGCACTCCTATCCTGACAGAAGGAGCGATCACAACAGAGAGTTGGGTGGCTAAAGGAGTTTTCACAGTGCACATGGATGGATAAAAGTAAAATGAGGAAAAGAGGGAAAAAAGAGGAATCCCACCAACATCCATGTCAAGACTCATCTTTCTGGACTTCTTCTGTCTGGTACTCAGGAAGGAAAGAACATCTGTCAGTTGTGTGACCCTTGAATCTTCATCACTATTCAGTCCTGGATTCCTGCTGGGAGAAGCGAAAGAGAAAAACAGCAGCTTCTGTCAGTCGCTCTGAATTGTTGCAGAGGTGGAAGGACAGGGGACAGCGTGGTGAACAGACCAGCTCAGGAGCATCTGTGTTTACTCTGCATGGTGAGCTTTGCTGTGCTGTGATGGGGCACTCTATACTTATTGCTTTGATCTACAGCGCTAAGCCAAGCAGAGAGTATATGGCAGCAAAGATTAATCAGTGACCAAACATCTCTGTTAGAACAATTGTACAGGATTAGAAACCACAAATAGAATTTCCTGAACAATTTCAGTCATAATGTATTTTTGGAAGACTTTATTTTAGAAACATTTGGTTTTGCTTAAACCTATTAGTGGCAAAATAAAATTAATCCTGTCTTTAATGGGCAATTGAAGGAAGCTAATTGTCTAAAAGGCTTTTTCTTCTTTTTTTTTAGTTTTATCCACTGCAATGTACGTGTATTCCACTGTGGGCACATGTGTGTCTTACTGCTACACACCTACTTACAAACAAGCACATGCTCTATGCTCTGTGATATAAGAAACTTAACATGAAATCTTGGTTTTTCACTTCAAAATTGTGCTGTATGTCTTGCGTGCAACAGAGGCACGATCATTTATGCTGACACTCTGGTATACAAGTAAAGGCATATCTCACTTTTGCAACCTTGAAGAGTGACAGACGTGTTCTTCCAGAGAGATTACATGGATCACATATTGAGGCATGCGAGGAGGCATCCATGTCTCTGTGGCAAGTTTCCCAATGGATCGTACTCCACCAAAGCTTTAAGCAAGTCTGTGCCGTTCATGAAAATGCAACAACAGCAATGTCACCAACACTGTTGTTGCACAAGTAGCATCCTAATAAGCATTTTCCTGTATTAATATGCACATGCATAACAAGAATGACAAGATAACATTGCAGTTAATCTTGAATCTCAAAACAGAAAGATGAGATGTAAAATACTCCCTGGCTTTTGTACATCCCTTTATTAGTGCTACTGTCTCATTCACCAAGTGCATCAGGTTCTGCACAGGAACACGATAAGACATCAGAGGCTTGTTGCTTTGTTAATGAGAATTTCTTTGTCGCCTCTCTACTGAGGATATGTCTACTTTCACTAATGCATCCCCCACACTTCCCTTTTCTTCTCCTTCTACTCCCTCTCTGTCCTTATCTTATTCTCATTATTATCCATTATCCTGTCCTCTGTCTTTTTTCTCTGTCTCTTTAGGTAACTGTGAATGAAAGATGTGGGACTGAAGGACATGTAGATGATACCGTTTACACATCTGGCCTCCTAAAGACTAATTATTGTCTGGGGTCTCTTTACAAATCTAAAAGGCATTTTCTCTCTCTGGCGAACTGACATCCACTACCTCACAATAATGACCTTTGCCTGAATTGCAGACTTAAGCCCCCATCCCACCCAAGCCCTCCTCCTCCTGAGTACCTTTAAATACTGGTAATCACAAATGACAGTGTTCACATATGTCATTGTGACTGGATACACATACGCTACAGTCATGCCATCTCCGGTGATTTAGGTTTCAGCATGTCGAGGGACAAACTGGAGATCTGTGCTCAGTCAATGGCAGCTGGAGCCAAGAGAACAGAGACTAATGAGAAAGGTAGAGATTGAAGGCCTGTTCCATTAGTACTCCCAGGGGGAGCATGGGCCTGTATGCTGGCCGGACACACTGACCTCTCCCAAATACATGTGGGACATTACTGTGGTGTATACCGGAAATATCTGCATGGCAGACAGACAACTGCACTTCTTGGAATACAAGACATGGATATGGATGTAACTATTTTCTTATACACACAGATCTGACTGCTATTTTCTTACTGTATACAAAAGAAGCAAAAAGGCTCATGTTATGAGCAGTACATTCTAGCACTGCACTGGAGAAAGAGAGTCTGCGTTTCTTTGTATTCTTGGTTGGCTGTGACTCTCCTGCCTGGGAATATCATGTGACTATAAACAGGAGGTGGCTCAGACATCTGATCCCTGCTCCACTCATCTATCAGTTATCTCAGCATTACCAAATCAAACCAGAGATCTGAGAGAAGAAAAAAAATCAGCCTAGAAGACATCAGCCTATGTTCTCCAGCATCCACTGGATACAGGTGGCTAATTCCTGTACTTTCTTGCCAACAAGGTCAGGAAGGAGAAAAGTGACAACTCAGAGACATCTTTGGTGAGATAGGTGGGTTTTTTGGCCTCTCTGGGAGGGACTAGCAGTAAAAGGAAAAGCCTCGCTGGGGGCTCTAGTTGAGCGGAAGCACTTTTCTACAAGCAATGTTTGGATGCGATGCTCGTCTCTGTGGATCTAACATGGACTCTATGGCCTGATTACACCTCTCTGGTATTCAGATAGTGCTGAAGGCAAGGGTAAATATTACAGAAACATTTGTTGTTCTCCATGTCATCTAATAACCATATTCAGATTTGACTAGGGTTGGCTAGATGAGTTTAATAATGCATGCACTAATAAGCTATTATGATTTATCCTAGAGTAAGATGTCATTTTTCTTCTTCTTAACAACAGTTTTTTGACATTTCTAAATGCCAGTAGCTTTTTTTTTTTTTGATCCACTGATTAGCCTGAATAGACACTTAGTATTTTAATGTGCATCTCTGATAGCTAGAAGTCTGACAATGTAAACATTACTGTTTGGCAGAGTCATCTTGTTATAAACTATAATTCATAATTTTGCAATGGATAAAATGCTGTGAGAAATAATTGGTTTAGTTACAAAGGAACATATAAAGTGTTATAAAACATTACGTGTTGAATGGGTTATTCAGTAGATGCTCAGAACTACACTACGCGACAAGTAGGTTTTGACAATACAACAGTATACCAAGCAATCATGAAACTGAAAACACTGGAATTCAGTCAAGAATTTCTGTGATATGTCTCCGCTGTAGATGCAACAGCCTGAAATAGGACTGTGAAAAGCACAAAAGTAAGCGATCACTGAGACAGTATAGTTACCAAGGAGTCATGCCAATCACGTAGTGAGACAATCTAATCTGCAGGGCATAACAGGAAAGAAAATCATTGCGCTATTTAAGTGTGTGCTCTCAGTATTTCTCATTTCTCATTTTTCTCATTCTTGCTGAGACTTCCTTCTTACTGGATAACTTCATCTGATAAGAGTTATCACATAAGTGTTAAATGGAACTTCCCAGAGATGCACAAACAAAAACCCCTCATGTCCTTTTCCACTTCATAAATATTGTTTTTTTTTCACTCCCTACACACAGGATAATGTGCCCAGAAAAAGAAGCCACCATGAACAACGTCACGGTCACCGACAACACTGAGCCCATCAGCCGCACCATGAGTCCGGCGACCCCCAGCCCATATTCCTATCCTGTTAGTTTTCAGGTCTCCCTGACAGGCTTCCTCATGCTAGAAATCCTGCTTGGCCTGAGCTCCAACCTCACTGTGCTTGCCCTTTACTGCATGAAGTCAAACCTCATTAGCTCTGTCAGTAACATTGTCACTATGAACCTCCATGTGCTGGATGTACTGGTTTGCGTGTGCTGCATCCCACTCACCATTGTGGTGGTCCTACTTTCCTTGGAAGGAGACACAGCCCTCGTCTGCTGCTTCCATGAAGCCTGTGTTTCCTTCGCTAGTGTTGCCACTGCTGCTAATGTACTGGCCATCACCCTTGATCGTTACGACATCTCCGTCAAACCAGCCAACAGAGTCCTGACCATGGGTCGTGCCCTGGCCCTGCTGGCCACCATCTGGGTGCTATCCTTTGTTAGCTTCCTTGTACCCTTTATTGAGGTGGGCTTCTTTGCTCAAGGGCACACAGAGTTGAACCAGACACTAGTGGAGAACGTGGTCCACACTAACCAGTACTACAATGAACTTGGCCTCTATTACCACTTGCTTGCTCAGATTCCTATTTTCTTCTTTACTGCCATTGTCATGCTAATCACCTACTCAAAGATCCTGCAAGCGCTCAATATTCGCATAGGTACGCGTTTCCATGCTTCACAGAAGAAAAAAGCTCGCAGGAAAAAGCGTCTGTCCATGACAACCATGACAACACAGCAAGAGACCACAGACGGCTCGCAGAGCAGTGGCACCCGTAATCCCACGCTGGGTATGCGAACCTCCGTCTCCGTCATTATTGCCTTGCGCAGGGCAGTTAAACGTCACAGGGAAAGACGAGAACGACAAAAGAGAGTTTTCAGAATGTCCCTCCTCATTGTGTCTACTTTTTTGCTGTGCTGGACGCCCATCACGGTACTAAACACAGTAATCCTCAGCGTTGGCCCCAGTGACCTGATGGTCAAGTTAAGACTAGGCTTCCTGGTCATGGCTTATGGGACAACTATCTTTCACCCACTACTCTATGCCTTCACAAGGCAGAAGTTCCAGAAAGTCTTGAAAAGCAAGATGAAGAAGCGAGTGGTGTCAATAATTGAGGCGGACCCTACCCCCAACAACGCTATTATTCACAACTCTTGGATTGACCCAAAGAGGAACAAAAAGGTGACGTTTGAGGACAAAGACGCCCAACTGAAATGTCTGTCTTCAGAGAATGTGGAGTGAAGGAACTTATCATCGTATCTGCAAATACAGTCAAAGCAGCTAAAACTGACATCAGGTCATGACAAAAAAGGGAAAATGTTAATCCAAAGCGGTAATGTAAACATTATGGGCAGTAGAACATACAAAAACATGACTTAGATTATTTATTACTATTTATTGAGAACAAAACTAGGTTTCATAGATATACTGTTTACTGTACTGTAGATATTGCATGGCTTTTTGTATCAGTAGCAATGAATAACATTGTGTACAAATACATGTACAGAATAGGGTAAACAAAGTATATATATATATATATATATATATATATATAGAGAGAGAGAGAGAGAGAGAGAAAGAGAGAGAGAGAGAAAGAGATGTAGAAATTGTTATGTAAATGTATATTTATAATAAATTTTGTGTTCACTCCTTTTCTCCCCTCCCCCGAGTAAAATGTCTGTGACTGTGTAACAGCTATGAGATTACTCCCATTCATCACTGTGCAACTTGTTCTGACACCAGACCCTGATATCACCGGTGACCACTGACCTTACTGGCTGGGAACCCTCTAAGGGAAAAGCACTCAGACTTAAATAAGACTATAAGTGTGAAGACACAATAAAACACACACAGGTCAAATGTAATGTGGAAGCATAGGTATTGGAAGTTGTGGATGTTTAGTTTCTTTTAGCTAAAAAAAAAATGATAAAAATTTTTTAAAAAGTGTGCTGTTCACAAACACCGCTTTTATAGTTGACAAAGACCAAGATCACATTTCTCAGACGCAACAGAACGCCACGGTTCTCATCATCACGTCTGACATAAAAACAGATGTTATGAAAAATCTGTTTCGCATTAGCAGTCACCTCTTTGAGCCAAATGGAAATTCTACAGTTGCCTTATTTTCGTTTGATGAATTGTGTTGTGGCAGAACAGGAGACTGTGACAGTGACGAGCACATGCTGAACACGCTGAATGAATGATCAGCAAGCATTGTGTTTATTTTCGATGAGACAATAATCCACAGATAACGTTTCAATACACAAGTTTCTTAACCAAAGGAAAATTGTTGTATTAGCGAATTGTCTGTGCTTAATAACAACAGCCAAACGACAATGCTCTCCAAATAAGCAAATGACTGTAATAAAGGATCACTGCATATATCATGAAGGAAAATAAATGATTTTGTTTACAATACACAACAATGAAGTTCTATGCTTGTGTGCAACCACCAGTAGTGCATGCCCCTGACTGTTTGTCAAAGAAAAAGGATGGTAAATGTGTTTTTTCTGCTGCTGGTAGTTTATGATGTAGCCAGCTTTGTATTTTTGGCTCAACTTGTCTAGTTGACACATTTGCCCTAAATAACTCGGAATAATTTATTCATTCAGCTGCAGAAGACTTTCAGAAGTAAAAATCTACAGGAAAAAAAAAATACTGTCATCTTATTACATTCGATGTGCACTCTAATACCAAATCTGGATGCAGAGTAACAATATTCATCAGCATGTAAAGCCACACTCAGCTACTGTGGCGGTGTACTTCATTTCAATCCCAGGGTCAAGGATTAGATTCTGTCTGTGATGTGGATACACACATCACATTCCCATGCATACATGAAGGCACACACAAATTCATTTCCATTTGTTCCCATGGTACATCTCCGTAATGAACTTCTTACATGCCCGCCATTGCTGCATCAGGTATGGTAGAAAACTGAAGAGCCCTTTAAATCCTGAGAGCACAGTTGTGTTGGCTACCAGAGTGATTACACAACCTCGATCAGATGCCTCTTTAGCTGTCGGCGTCTGGTTTGTAGCATAGCAGAAAGGAGTGATATGGGAATATTGATGCAGGCGAGGTTCTTTATGGTTCCCACTGTTAACAAGCCGTGTGGATGTCATAGTGCCTTGAGGGCACATTTGTGATTGAGAGTGGAGATGGGAACACTGCCAGCAACAGATTAGCTGACAGGGCAAAGAAAATGACCTACAAGATGGCACATTTAGCCAGAGGATAAACCTAACATGAATATGTATACAAGTCTGAATTTTAGAAGACAAACTTCCAAGGTGAGGTATCAGAAATAAGTCTATACGTTTATATGGGCTTACAACAGTGAGACACAATAACCAACAGCATTATCTTCCTGGAAAATACATGAATTAGATCTGTGCTCAAATGTCATGTACTATTCTAAACTTCATCAGTGCTGCTGGAAAAAAAGAAAAAAAAATCATTTTTATCGATTCCCTCCTAAAATTACCTCTCAAAGACCAATACAATTTAGGTTAACTAGACTCTGAGGTCACAATTTGTTTTCGATCCAGAAATGCAGCCCCACTGGAGAGAAACAAACAAGCCAAAAAAAGGTCTCGTAAACACACCAACATACCCTGGGTAATGTATCAGTTCCACTTCCTGCACACACAGAAATGTGTGAGTACTGGGTACATCATTTAATGGCAATGCTAATTCCATTATTTGCCTATTGAATTGTCACATACTGACCTTAAAGGGCCTACTTGGTTAGACTTCTGTTGTGTTGTGTAGCTTCTTGCTCCCATTGTCAGCTATTTTAAAGTCAGGTCACAAGCCTCGGTCCTTATCAGTTCACAGAGGCCATTGATGATTTCTCTAAGCGGGAATAACACCTCCACATTTATGAGGTGGACATATGACCCGACATGATAGTAGGACGAAAAAGACACTTTTTCTACCACGCTAACCAGCTGACATCATATTTATACATTAGTTTGACTAGTGGCATTTTTTTAATGGCAAAAATCTTCACAAAGTCTACTACAGGTTAGTGTTAATGGCATATACTGAAAGCTGCTTTGTTGGCCTGGAAGTTTGACTATCTACCTAATATCTAATAAATAATTATTATTTTGTTACACTGTAGCCCATATCATAGAAAAAAATGGAAAGGGTGTAGCGCTGTATTAAACCGAATCAGTCTCCACTCTCATTTTGTGTTTTGGATGAAAAAATATTGTATTATCAAATGCTCCGAACTATCCCAACTAAGACCTTTTTTATTGATATGATGTTGTTACAAACACCATGACTATAACAGAGGAGAAAAGATTCTCCATTACAAAGGCTCTTCTCCTGTGCAACTGAAAAATGAACTTCAGTAATGTGTAAAATCAAGCTTTGTGTCTCTTGTCTATACAGCTGGCATTTTTCAGACTGACCTTTTTGAGCCACATTTTCCTCATTCATTTCTGGATTACACATACTGTGCTATAAAATTGTTTTAACACTTCATTTCCTCTGTGGCAACAAAATACATTGCACAAACCTTCAGAAAAATCAGTGTTATAGGATAGCAAAACACTTTAAGTGCTGACCATAGGTTGAAAATTAAAGATGGCTGTAGCCACAGTGGCATCACCTTTTGGTTAGTGAAACACCATGTCAAGCCTTAAGCAGGAGGACAGCTGTTATAAGGGGCGGATCAGGCTGAGAAAAAGAGGCACACTGCTTGCTCATACCATAACGACTTGTCAATCACAAAAAAATATCCTGCTTCATACTTTGCTTTGACTCTAATGGGCGATCATAGGTTACGAAATGAACATCATAACACTTGAAACTAGAGAACGAGATGGAAAGTGTTCACTACATTCTTTAATGCAATTCTTCTATTTACAATTCTGTTTGATTTTTTTTTTTAATCAGACGTCAGCTTCTGCTGTGCAAAAGTCTCAAGCCACTGCTCATTTCTCTACATTTTGCTAGCAAAATAGGAAATATGTGGAACCATTTATTGAAACATATACAAGCATACGTGGAAATATGGCCGCCGGTCCCAAACCATGACAGAGCGTTTCACTGTGTTTTACTGATGGCCCTGGACACTCACTGTTATACCTCTCTTCTGACCTCTCCTTGACAGTGACCCTGAAACTGAGACCATTTCTGTTGAGGCAAGCAGTAAATTGATCAAATGAAGGGCCAGATGTATTTTTTAGGTCCTGTGTCCTGGATTTTTTTCCCTGTTTCTTAAGGACATGATTCATTGACACTGTTCACCTGCTGTAGGTAGTTTTGTTTAGGTTTGCTACTTTGTGTTTTTTCCTTCACTTGTCCAATTTCCTCAGATATTTTAAGGATACACTGCACCAATGTCAAGATATGCCAAGTTTTCAGCTAATAGTTCTTTTGGAATTCCCTTTGTTGGTGCAAAAATACTATTTGATGTCTGTCAAACGGTTATTTTTGGGTTTGTTTGTTTTTTTTGCAGATTCAGCTAAAGTAATGGGAACAAATGATATGTTTTTGCAACAGGCTGCTAGTAACAAATTTAAAATTATATTTTGGTTATTTGATAAATTGTCTGTTATGTTTTTGTCCACAGTGGTTCATTACTTGAGTTAAGGATTTCTTTTTTTTATGTCAGTGTTAAGTGGCAAAAATAAACAAAAACAAAAACAAAAAAATCTTTGCTTTAAAAATGGTCAGGTACAAGGACTGGACTGAAAAAGAATGAAAAATGTCCAAAGAAAAACCTTATCTGCAGAAAACCTGGAGAACTATTGCTCAGGACCACTTCTTAAAATTGCAGAAAGGAAGTCTGGAGCCTTGAGAGCAAAATATAAAGAAATGAGGGGTGATTTGAGACTTTTGCACAGTACGATATGTCCATATTTTATATACAGCCTATTGTTGAGCTGGATGGAAAACACTTGCTAACCAGCAGCATTTAAACTACAGATACACCTTAATACCTTCACACTTGCAGTAAAACACCACGTCACACTGACACGCTTTCTGTTCAAACAGTAGGCAATCAGCTCAACATATAGTTGTCTTAGACCTTGAATATATGACACACTCCACTTTTTCAAACCCAATTTAAAAAGATTTTTTTTTGTCTCATTTATGGGTTAAAGTAGTTAAATATCATTGTGGAGACCTTTCTTACCTAACACAAAATCAAAACAGAACATTACAATTATGACTATTTTTCTTTGGGCATTGCTTACTGACAGGGCTGTACATTTTTTTTCTTTTAATTGGTTTGTTGTTTTTGTGCACTAGTTTGTAGTGTTTCTCACTGTAATTGTTGCAGAAATGAAAGGATGAGTGTCTTACACATTTCTTTTGGTTTTAACATATTGCATTCTTTTGTTAAAAGAGTTTGAAGTCTTGATAAAGACAACTGTTGTGGATCATGTTTTGTCTTGGGCTCGTCTATAACAATGAAATCTTTTTGAATATTTTTTCCAGACCATATGTTTCTAAGATATAGTGAAAATGTACAGAGCCTTTGGTTACATTGTAAAAAGTCTTTTGTGGATGTGAGGCATTGACCTGTGGTAACAATTTTGCCTTCATCTCATTATTTTGTCTAAATGTAATTTCTTTTTAAATCTGATCAGCATCTTTTGTCCATCGAAGAAAACAAACAAACAAACAAGCAAAATAAACAAACAAAGAAATAAAAGACAGTGTCAGTAATTCTCCGTTTACCTTGGGACTGATAAGTTTCACAAAAGCTATACAATTTTAATGGTCACTCTTTTGACATGGGTCTCTTTTTTTTGTTTTCACAACGATATATTAGATAGCTCACCTGGCCTACACACACAATACAACACATGCTTAATAAATAAGCATTTCTGTAGTTTCTTATTTAGCAGCACAGTCAATACCAAAGGGTCAGTGATGCTTCACTGAGAGCCTTATAATAATCACTTGACCCCAGTGAGTCCTTGTCTTTTTCCTCTGTCCTTCTCGTCTGCAGTCCACATCCAGGCTGCAGCTTGCCGCTGTCCCTATCACGTGCATTATGTCCTTCCATCCCTTGTTCAATGGCCGCCTCTCTCCGACAGCCATCCCCAATTCAGATGGCATCTCTTCGGGGCTCCTCTCTATCTAGCTGCAGACACAGAATAAAAGCCTGGGAAATCACATTACTCTGTCCGTATGGAGCCTCTATTGCATTAGGTCAGCGAACACTCAACTGTAATTCTGCTACTGTAGAGAAGAAGAAAGTGTATTGAGCACACCAGCCAGCACAGTTTGACAAATCATTGCTTGTGGTCATTTTCCAAATGTTACTCTCACCAAGCCACATTTAGTGAGATGGAAGGACACTTTATAGAGCTGAAAGATATATGACTCTGATAAAAACCTATAATCTCTGTACAAGAAAATCTATGGCTGAGATATATATATATATATATATATATATATATATATATATAAAAAGCAGGAATTAAAGGCAGACAGATACGATGGAACATAACCTCCACCTGACATGACCTTAATGGCATCATTCATACAGAAAAAAACATAAAACGCTGTCTGCCTTTTAAACAGTGCTGTGCAGATCAGTATTCTCTTGTTGTTATCAGCGGAAAGCAGACACTTAATGAGACAAGTGCTCATCTCTAAAATCCAATGTATGTCAGTGAACAGAGAAATCCAGAGGGGTAAACATGGATAAGCAACTTGGATACATGCTAAATAAGAAACTACAAAAACGCTTATTTATCATGCATAGTTATTAAGACTGTATCAACTTTACATCAGATGGATTTGCCATTACTTTGTGAAATCTTTCTCATCCTTCAGGAAATGTGACTGACCAGACAAAAAGGGCTGACTAGCACATTCTTATCATTCCGAACCAAAATTGTGAAGGACAAAAAGAAGTCACAAGTTTTGTGCTGACATGGCTATAGGCCCAGTCTGTGTGTGTCTGTCTGCACCTGCCAGTCAGAAACCATTTGCATGTGCACATGTGTGTCCACCATTCATCTATTCAGCATTGTGTGCGCCCTAAATTCATGAGTGTATATGCCAGCATGTGCTGCTATGCCCATATAATGTGTGCACAAAGCCACATATCAGTCGAAATGTTTATCAGGCAATGACAGAGTGTCAACCACTGTGTGTGAGAAGGTAGACAGCAGAGTGAAAATTGCTGCCCTCCAGTTCTCCTCACATTGATGACTGCTGTCTGGTGATTATACACCAGTCTCCTTCCCCCACATGGAATGATATCAATGGGACTGCCATAACAAAGCTCACTAACAGAGCCCGGCATCTTAAATTTGGCACGATGTGGTTTGCATTCAGTGCAGACATGATTGGCAACTGCATTTGAATTTTAGATTCTGTTGGATTTCAAATGTCCCGGTGTCACAACAGAGTTGCAAAATTTCAGTGGTTGTGGGATATTAAACACAGGTGTTGTGTTTGTCCAGTTGGGAATACCCAATGCTTTTCTTTGCCAAAATAAAGTGCTTTGCTAAAAGTGTACACGTTTAGCCGTATTTATCATAAAAATGCAACTAGAGTGTGTATCGTTAACATAACTAAAATTGTCTCTGTTTCTGAAATAAATATGCACCAAGCAGTATCATAGGTAGGTGAATGATTGGTTGACAGTTTTTAACCATGCATCTTGCCAGATGGATAGGCAGAAGAGCCCAACAGAGTGGATTTTTTGGGGGCTGACTTCAAGTTAAAACTGACTACATGCATATGGTCTGTCTGATATCATCGTGTTTGTGTTGTTACATATAATACTGTTTGTCCAGGATCAACATTGCATCTGACCAGTTACATTGTTACGATGTCATAGCTTTGCAACTTGGGAAAAAAAACCTGCCCATGAAATTCAAAAAAGGAGCGGTTAGGGTTGGGGGTTAGGATGTGATTGTGTTTAGGGTTTAAGGTTACAGGGCTATAGTTAGGGTTAGATTCAGGGTTATGGGGTTAGTGTAGCAACCCTGGCTGAATGATGGTCTCTTATACTGATGCTTCACAGAATTTTTATTAGAGTTGTGGTTCATTGAAACATTCGGTGAAGACACCGTAAGAGCTTGTGCCACTGTCAGCCAGGTACTTATTAACACAGGCAACGCACATCTCTTTCTTCTTAAGGCCACCTTTTACCTATCGTAAACTCACGTTACTAACAAACCCTTCATCCTGTTTTTAGCACTAGTTTCCTGTTTCAAAAATAAAGGCATGAACTTCAAAATAAAACCAAAATGTTTTTAAAACAAACGCGAAAATATTACCAAATTATGTCTGACCATTTAAAGGTCATTTACACTCCCACCAAATCATGAGTGTTTTAACAAGGGGGAGAAATATAACACGAATGATTTCTAAACTCTAAATGACCTTAACCACAAGGCTTTTTACATAACTAAAAATTAGAATTTTCTATGCATGAGTCCACAGATAATGTCTGCACCTAAAGTCTTCATACAGTAAAGGATATAGTCATTGTCTTAGACGGCCTCTAAAAGCAAGATCAGTTTCTGAATGGGCCGCTCAACAATAAATGGCTTGCCAGAACGTTGTCCCTCCCTTTTCATTTTCTGGTCCCCAAGACGAATCTTAACCTTCCTCACAAGTCCATCTTCATCGGTGACTGTTTTTACAACTCTGGCTAATCTCCATTCGTTCCGTGGCAGATCATCCACCCTTTCGATGACTATGTCACCAACCTTCAGATTCCTTCTAGAAATATGCCAGCGTTGTCTAGTGGCAATATTAGAGAGATACTCTCTTCTCCAGCGGGTCCAGAATTGCTCTGCTAGATACTGGATATGACGCCACCTCTTACGAGCATACATGTCTTCTCTGATGAATGTCCCAGGAGGTGGTAAGGCTCCAGTGGGTTTCATAGTGAGTAGGTGATTGGGAGTCAGTGCTTCAGGACCATTTGGATCATTCAGGTTATCCACAGTGAGTGGGCGACTGTTCACAATAGACATTGCCTCGTAAAACAATGTCCGCAAAGAAGCATCATCCAATCTTCCAGGTGAGAGTGAAAGAGTGGACCGAAGTACATTCCTTACTGTTCTGATCTGTCTCTCCCAGTCACCTCCTACATGGCTTGAATGGGGAGCATTCATAATGAAGTCGCACTGCTTCTCAGCCAAGAATGTAGTCAGACGATTGACATCCATTTGTTTCAGTGCATTATACATTTCATTTTTAGCTCCAACAAAATTGCTTCCTTGATCACATCTTATTTGCAGTACTGCTCCTCTTATAGAAACAAAGCATCGGAGGCCATTAATGAAGGCATCTGCTGACATGTCATTCACCATTTCAATGTGAATCGCTCTACAACAAAGGCATGTGAAAAGCAGACCATAACGTTTATTCACTTTACGCCCTTGCTTTGTAAAAAATGGTCCAAAACAGTCCATTCCACAATAAGCGAAAG
>VVHJ01007510.1:0-10531 GCA_015107715.1 Tylochromis polylepis
CAGAGAGCATCCCTCATGACTGAGGGCCCTCGTCTGTGTGGTAATGACTGAGTTTTTCAACAGGACAATGCAACAGTACACAATGCCCGCAGGACAAGAGACTTGGCAAGGGAAGTTTACAAAAATGGACAGTTCCAGACAGTAGATGCCCTTCATGCGGCCGTCTTCACCACTTGGAGAAATGTTCCCACTCACCTCATGGAAACGCTTGCATCAAGCATGCCGCAATGAATTTTTGAAATGATCAACAATAATGGTGGAGCTACTCATTACTGAGTTCATGTTTGGAACTTTGATTTCTGTTTTGGGGGATTTATAGGTTTTTTTGGAGGTGTGGTCCTAAACTTTTGATCAGCTGTAAAACAGCCTGTTTCAATTTAAGCGTTGTTTTCAATAAATTTCATGCTCAAAAAAATGTTTTGTCTCACTCCCATTTCTTCTTGTTGCATGTTGAAGCTCTACTTGGAACCTTGTTAAGATCCAACCATGCAAAATATGATTTTTTGCCATTTTTCAAGTGGTCTTAAACTTTTGATCGGGACTGTATATACTATCTCACCCTGCTGGTACTGCAAATTCTGCATGCGTGCCCATTTCACGCTTTGTTTATCCAAAGCAAGAAATGGACACGGTGGACTGGCGTGTCTATTACATGCTAATGTTGTGGAAAGAGTTATTTATTTAATCAGGAGAACATCTATTCTCAAATCTCATAAATAAAACTGAGATAATTCACAAAATTAAAGATATACCTCGCTTCAAGAAAGATTACCAGCAACATAGAACTGCTATATGTTTTATTATCACAGTTGGCTACCTTGCTTTCAATTTTTCATACCTCATTACAATCTAACACTTAGTTTTTCAAGAATGCACTCTTGAAAAGCAGAAAAAAAGTCTGATTTTATGAACTCTGGAGATAATTTATTCATTACTAAAGCCACTGAAAATAAACTGTCTATTTTATAGGTTGATCATTTAAGGCAGTGACTTTCTGTTGTGCTGCAGAAAGGCAGATGTCATTGAGGATGCCATTAAATTCGAGCTTGGGCATAGTCGGCATAGTTGCTTCACATCAGAAGCATACTGTTCTGAGTTCAGTGGAATTGGTGTGAAGCTCAGCTTTTCAAATACGCAGGGCACTGTATTCTCACAGCAAGATATTTCTTGGTTTTGTGTAGAGTGCATGCATGCTCTTTCTGTGCCTGTATGTGTCTTCTTGGGATACTCTTTCTTCCACAGTCCCAAAGTCATGCATAATGATTCTCAGGTAGTCATGGAGGTGAGGTAAATAAAGTGGTTTAAATGTAAAGTGCTGTATGGATGCATGGTTACCTAGAAAAGCACTATATAAAATTGAATACATTCTATTTACCACACCTGAGTATGGAATGCAGTAATCACACTGGAGTTTAGGGTAAAAAGTGTCCTGTTCAAACATGGTACAGATTAAATTGTATATGCTACAAACAAGCCTCTGTGTTGACTGATGAGGCCTTTAAGACAGCCATACAGATAATATTGTATCTGTACGGTGGTGGCGGTGTGATAGCAGTGTGATCGCCCCTCCCTGAGCCTGGTTCTGCCAGAGGTTTCTTCCTGTTAAAAGGGAGTTTTTCCTTCCCACTGTCGCCAAAGTGCTTGCTCATAGGGGGTCATATGATTGTTGGGTTTTCTCTGTATCTATTATTGTACGATCTACTGTACATTATAAAGCGCCTTGAGGTGACTGTTGTTGTGATTTGGCGCTATATAAATAAAATTGAATTGAATTGAATTGAATTGAATTGAATATAGTATACATAATGAGATGTAATACAAAGTGATATTTATATTTACGTTTATATTCATACTTTTTTCTTTGTCTTTATGTTATTTTTAATAGTTTTTAAATAGTGCTTTATTAGGCTGTTTTTATAATATTTAATTTTGGCCTCACACTACCTGCCCTACTTAGTACTTCTGGCCCTTATAATTTTTTTGTTTTTCTATTTTTGAAGCACTTGTGGTTACACTTCCCTTCTGGGTTGTATTTTTCTGATAGTCAGTTCTCAACAATACAATTCTTGACACCTGACTTCTGTTTTTTTTTCTTCATGTATTGATCAAATTAAATATTAAGAGAGTAAAACAAGCAGACACAGGTTCAATCTGTGCATAGAGTTAAAAGATTAACTAAATATTATCTATAAAATGACACATTAGCAATTAGTTTGAAAAAGATAACACATTTATTATACAAGCCTATTTTCATATTAAGGCTACATCAGGAAGTAATATTTATATTGCGATTCAGTGAGTAATGATCAGTAATTTTAATAACATGTGAACAATATTAAACTAGATTTTTGCACAGGTTTAGCCCCCTTACTTTGAACAAAATTATTTGACTCTCCAGCACTACAAATAAAACAGTGAAACACAGCACTACATTATATGTCCATTATAAATACATAGACAATAAAAATAGAAATGAATACCTCAATACTGCAAAAAAATATACATATGAACACAATAACAGATTATTATTTAGTGGTGAAAGTAACACAATGACATATTACACTATAAAAGTATGAATAATTTAACACAAAATTTTGAGTTAGATTTTTAATATTAACGCAGTCATTAATGGTGACAGAAGACTTAAATCTGTGTTAGTTGTATACACATAATTTAATTTAAAAAAAAAATGTTTAGACAGGCATCAGATCTTTGAATTACATGAATTACAACAGTGACTAGTTGAGTTTGCTTTGACACAACAACTGTTGCAGATGTTTAGAAATTTCTTTCATCTTTAGTCCATAAATAATGGGATTGAAGAGAGGATTATACGTTATTATTTGGACTGTCATTACAAAACGTGCAGTTTTTGAAAAATCTGATTCCAGTCTAGCTATAATCATATCATAACTTAGCAAACAGGAATAGTTGAGTAAAACAAGCAGGTGTGGTAAACAGGTCTGTGCGGCTTTTTTCTTGACTTCTCCAGAACTCCGATAAACAGTTAGAATTATCTTAGTGTATGTAAAAATTATGAACAGCATTGGGAAAAGTCCGGTATTCAATAAAACAAATGCACCATATACAGAGAGAGCTCTTGACATCACACAGTAAAGATGGATGAGTGAATTATTACAAAAAATGCCTTTTAAAGTAAAGTTACAGAGTTTGTTATTAATATTTAGTATGATTGGAACTGCAACTTGACAAGCAGGCAAAAGCCAAGCTAATACCAGCAGAAAAATGACAGTTATTTTTCTCATTATTGTTGGATATTGCAGAGGTTTGCATATAGACACATATCTGTCATAGGCCATGGCTGACAATAATAAGAATTCTGAGCAGCTTAAAGAGTAAAACATAAAAACTTGAAAGAGACAAGCTTGATAAGATATGATCTGTTTTTCAGATAAGAAATCAACCAAAAGCTTTGGATAAATATTAGTGCTGAAAAAAAGTGAATTCAATAACAAAGCTGCAATGAAAATGTACATGGGCTCATGCAAGCTTTTGTGAATAACAGTGAGGTATATGATAGAGGCATTACAGCAAATTATTAGAATATATGCCATGAACAGTATAAAAAAATAGAGATATCTGTATCTCTGCACTTCCACATGTCCACCAAGAATTAGATATGTCATATTTAACCCAGGATTCATTAAAAAAAAAGTTGTTTAAAAAATGTAACCAGATAAGCATATAGTTTTATATAGTCAAACTTGAAATATGAAAATAGGTCTCACTCAGAAGTTGAAAATAAACTTAACGAGAACAGATCTTAATCGTTCCTATTTACCTTGCTCTGAAATGCACTCGGTGTGTATTCATCTTCAGAATTCAGAATGTGAAGTGTTAAACATTTTTATCATGGTTTTATGAGACTGCATCATCCTCAGTGGAGCTTGTTAATAATTCATGAGACTCCTGAAACTCTGGAGGCTTCAAATCACAGACTGGAGCAGTTATTAATATTGCAATGGGCCCAAAACTATATACTCTTGAAAATGGAAAACATCTGAATATTTACTTTTATAAAAAGAGATGCATTTAACACCTCCAAATATATTTTTAAGCAATTTGTCATAAAACCTGTTCTGAGAGCTACAAACATATACAAACTTGAGAGAACTTGAACGTATGCCCTATAGTTCTCCCTACTCATTCACTGACCTGCACTCACACTGCTTCACATTCTGGGTTGAGTGAGTTTTAGTTTGTTTGATTTTTTTTCACCCTATATTTTACTTCCAGAATTAAGTTCATGATTTTTTCTAACTTTGTGGCTTGTTTGCAGTGACTATTGAATGCTCTGACACACGGCCTTATCATATTCTGTATAGATTCCTTATTTAACATAACGATGACTGCTGTTGATTTCTGTGCTTGAGTGCAGTTATTAATCACAGATGCAAACTGTGCATGGGTGCAACTGAACTGTGCCTGCGCCCTAATACAGATCACCTAAATCAACACACCATTGTTGTGGGAATGTCATGTATTTCCAAGTTCACTGTCTTTTTTTCTCTCTTGCGCTCTCTCGCTCTGGCTCCTCACTTTCTCTATTGCAGATTGTATAGCTAGTTGAGTGGTAACATCAGGCTCCTTTGTTAAGTGTTTGGATACATTGCTTCATATGTGTTTCACACTTTCACCTTCTCCCTCAGGCATCCCTTCCTGCATCGCCTAACTGTCTCCAACCTTGTTGAAAGCCAGTCACTTAGACACAGTAGGATAAAGACTGAACTCTGTTACCCTCCTGCTCCCCCACCCCAAGCAATTTTAGTTAGGTATGAGCTGTTTACAGTCAGTATACCTACCTGGCTGCTATCTCTTAACTAGTTGCAGTCTATTTGGTTCAACTGTCATTCTCAAGTACTATTAATAAATCCTGTTCAAAATCATGACAGAACCATCTGGCCAGACTACTGACCCTGCAACTATCCTTGCTGTTCAAAATACCTTGAATATCAGGAAGTATGCAATATCTTGACCTGGGTGGTATGTCAAGCAAAGATAAAGTACTTTCATTACCTTCTTACTTCACTGAACTGTTGCCTGGTACAACCCTCCCTAGAAGTGTTCTATACAACTTCTCTGGGCCCAAAGGAGAGGAAATGGAAAGTACATTTGGGAGTTATTTGGGGAGGAGTAGGAATAATTCAGCCATCTCTTGCAGACAGTATACGCTAATAATAACTCCAGCTCTCAGCCACCCTCTGGTCTTCTGTTGCCTTTGCCCACACCAAGTAGGGTATGGTCTCACCTAGCCCTTGATTTCATCATGGGCCTTCGCAAATATAATATGCACCATTGTCGATGGTTTTTTTTAAACCATCCCATGTTGTAGCTTTTTCCTAAGCTGACTACAGCCATAGAAATGGCTGACCTCTTGGTACAAAAATGCTTTCCATCTTTATGGTATTCCTTTGGACATTGTTTCTGATTGAGGCCTGCAATTCACATCTCATGTTTGGAAAACCTTTGGCAATAATCTAGGAGCTGTGGTTAGCTTGACCACTGGGTTTCATGCTCAGAGTAATTGGCAGACTATATAGACTCATCGAGTGTTAGAGGCAACTTTACATTGTGTCAGATCCTCCAGTCAATGAAGTTAGAGTGCACATCTTTCATGGATGGAATATGGTTATAATTTTCTGACTTCCTCAGCCAAGAATCTAACCCCATTCAGGGCATCACTTTGATATCTACCCCTCTATTCCCAGCACAAGAAAGGGAAATAATAGTTTCCTCAGTGCAGCATCATCTTTGCTGTTGCCAAAGAATTTGGAAGAAAACAAAAGGAGCACTTCTAAGGACATCAGATCAGAACAAGAGCTGAGTGTCAGGGTCTGTGCTGGCAGACCATGTGGAGAGAGGAGGAGGACCCAAATGCAGACACTTGGAATAAAACTGTAATTTAACCCTAACCCCAAAACAAAAGGCAGATGCACACTGAGGCAAAACTAACTAGAACTAAACTGGGAGAAGCTAAATGCTAAACACAAGCGACAAAGAACAAAACCTTGAACATGATAAAATCCTGAACATGAGATAACCGGAACATGAAAAACCTGGAAACATGGAGGCATGGAAACATGACGTGAACTCAACAGACGACCTCACAATGAATGCATGACAATAGACCGCATAAATACAAACGAGGGTGACGAGGGATGTGGAAACACACGGGGACCACGGCTGATATAGATGAACATGATGCCACAGGGGAAGCAATACTAAAAACACTAAACATGGAACACAAGACTGTCAAAATAAAACAGGAAATAGGCAGACTAAGACACTCAGACTTAACAAAGGAACAGGGAAGTGGAAATGGGAGAGGAGACACGGACATAACTACTGAACATATACAGAAGGTATGATGGGCTGGGGAGAACACACTTGTCAGATGGGGAAGACATGGAATGAGACACAAGGGGAAACATGTAAACAAGAGGAGGAGACGAGACAGAGGGACAGAGAGGGAGCGGGCACACGAGAGAGAGAGGGAGAGAGAGCGACACCAAGGGAGACAAAGACATCACTGAGACACACAAAGGGCAAAGGAGACTTAAATACAGGGGACATGACAGATTCACACTGAAGACACAACAATATAAACAACATAGTGGGGAGACAGACATGGGAGGAACCTAAACATACAAGAACTAAATGGGGAAACAGAACCCAAAAACATAGAACCAACTGAAGCCTAAACTGAATAACTATATAAACTAAAACATAATAACACAAAGTCACTAAACTCAGAATGCTGGGTCAAAAAACCCAGAACCATGACACCAGGAAGACCACCAAGGGTCCCTGGCCCCAACACACACCCAAGGTTGGGTTCAGGTGATTGGCTTGAAGGCAGCTAGGAAGACCCAAAGGCTAAGAAGACAGCAGGAGCCTGCAGTAAAAAAAAAAAAGAAGAGCAGTAGGGATGGCATTTAGGGCTGGCAGTGGAAGTATTGCCATGATCAATGGCAAAGGCAGAACCCCTTGGGAGGGCTGCCAGGCTGCCATGGTGTAAGTGGTGGAACCCCTCTTCAGATGATTCTATGACCTCTGTATCTTATTTAATGGTTTATGGATTACATATTTAACAAAGCAAATTTCAGTTGTACTGCTCAATCGCGTTTGACAATGGCGTTTGGCATGACTTAAGTAGAGCATTCTGCAATATGCTACATAAGTTATTCCTGGCTCGTCTTCTTTTCATCCATCAATCCACTGAGTTGATATTTGTTCTTTATCCCAAAGTAAAACCAAAAGAAAAACTGGTTTAATGAGTGCCAACTGCTGCTAACAAGTTACTACTCATGAGTGGGACTAATGCCATTTTGTGAACATACTGGTCTGCACATTCTGTGTTCTATGCTAGCCAAACATCCTGAATAGCTCTGCTTGTCTGCCTGGCCAACAGGGCTACCTTTCCCTCTGGACCACCCGAAGGGTGTACTTGAGAACTCTCTGCTCTGCATTCAGGATGCTGAGCATGGTTGTTTAATGTCCCTTTATGTTTTTCTTTCATAAACTTGAAAAAACAAACAAACATAGAATGTTACAGTCCTACAAGAACGCTGTATACCAGGTTCCCCTGCTTCTGAGACATTCTCTGATCTGTTTATCTTAGCTGTATAGGATGCATTTCAGAGTGGCCTCTTTTGTTGTTCCTGCTTTTGGGGCATTCACTTCAACTCCTGTTCCACAGAATTTCTGCTGCTACATCAAAATGGATGACACCCCAACACAGAGTAATATAGTGTATGCTGTTAAGTGCCAGGAGGATTGCCAGGATTTGTACATTGGGGAAACCAAACAACCTCTGGTGAAGTGGATGGCACAACACAGAAGAGCTAACTCGTCAGGCCAGGACTCTGCAGTCTATTTATACCTACAGGCCAGTGGACACTCTTTCAATGATGAAGATGTACACATCCTGGACAGGGAGGAACGCTGGTTTGAGTGGGGAGTCAAGGAGGCCATTTATGTGAAAAGGGAAAGACCATCTGTGAATCAAGGAGGGGGCCTAACGGTACATCTTTCGCCATCTTACAATGCTGTGATTGCAGCCATTCCCCAACTCTCTGTGACTGGTACTTATGGCCATTGATCAGTGGTCTTTGATCAGTAGTTGGTGATCAATGGTCATGAGAATTTGCATATTAATGATCAAGGAACTGACCTCACAGCCCATTGTTCCTTCAGTGGGGCTAGTTTCAGTTATTATGCAAATCTGCCGTTCATAAGGTTGGGGAAACCTGCAGTCAGCTGAGACTGACGAAGTCACTTGGATGAGTAACAAAACATTTCTCCCACTGAATACGCTATGTTCAGATGAACAGAATCAGCTTTTTGGGATTTCCTTACCTGGATAATTAAGGGTACATCTTTCACCATCTTACAATGTTGTAACTGCAGTCATTCCCCAACTCTCTGTGAATGGTACTCATGGCCATTGATCGGTGGGCTTTTATCAGTGGGCTTTGATCAGTGGTTGTTGATCAGTGGTCATGACAATTTACATATTAATGATCATGAAACTGACCTCACAGACCATTCTTCACCAGTGGTGCTAGTTTCAGTCATTATAAAAATGTACTGTTTATAAGGTTGGGGAAACCTGCAGTCAGCTGAGACTAAAGAAGTCACTTGGATGAGTGACAAAATGTTTCTCCCACTAAAAACACTACGTCCAGATGAACAGAATCAACCTTTTGGGTAAAACACAAATACAAAACCAAATTAACATCTATTAGGCGACCTCAGAGGCCTCCACCTCCAGTCCAGCGTTTTGTTTCTGTGGTAATGTCCTTAATTTTACATAATGAATGCTTCATTGGAATACACTGAATGTGTTCTTGTGTTCATTGTTTCTGAAATGACAACTCTTTGCTAAGATGCTTATCTTCTTTATTAATGGATTATAGGGACACAGACATGAAAACTAACAACTTGAATTTTTAGCCTTGCAGCAACACAGTTTTAAGTCAAGAATAAATAAATAGAAACAGCAAACAAACAAATTAAAAATGCATTTAAGAAAACAAAACAACAATGATCCCTTAAGGTGATTTATATTTCAGGGTAAAGAGAAAACCCCAGATAATATCTTACAAGTCCTTATATGTTATCACAATAGCAGGGCATAAAGTCCATGTGGATGATTTGCAAGTTATTGTTTGTCTTTTGTGGGCAACAAAAATAACATTGGAAACATATCCCTTAGAGTGCCTAAATAAAAGAGCAACTCGTGTAGCCATATGAGTATTGTATACAAGTATGTAAATAGCAGTATATTTATAGAGTATATTTAAAGAAATCTGAATAACAAATACACAAAAAACAATATACAGCAAAAAAAAACAAAAAACAACCTCTATCTTAAATATATAGTATACATATGCTATACAAAAATAATACAATTCTATAACATATGTATCACAGACAGAGAAACGAATACTTCAATACTCTGAAACATAATACACACATGAACACAACAATTAAACCATAAATAACACAGAGTAATAATGGCAATATATAACACACAATAATTAAATGTCCTGGGGTGGCTTGATTTTGCCAGGCTGAAATCATATGGCATGATTAATGGCATTGGCAACCTAAATAAAAAATCACATTTACATTACATACTTTCAACATGAGCTTTGACAGATGTTGAGTTTTCTTTCACAGAACAACTTCCTGAGGTGTTTAGAGATTTCTTTCATTTTCAGTCCATAAACAATTGGATTAAAGAGGGGATGATTTAAAACCACTTGTAAGGTCAATATAAAACGTGCAACTTTTGGCAAATTCATTTCTAGTCGAGCTATAATTATATCATATGAACACAAACCTGAAAAGCAGACTAAAATGAGCAGGTGAGGTAAACAGGTCTGTGCAGCTTTTTTCCTGACTTCTCTGCAGCTTCGATAGCATATTATAAATATTTTTGTGTATGTAAACAGTATGAAAAGCAAAGGAAGAAATACAGTGTTAAGTAGAATAAACACACCATATATGGTATATGTTGTTCTTGACGTGTCACAGTAAAGCTTAGAAATTGCATTATTACAAAAGATTCCATTCAAAATAAAATTGCAAATTTTATAACTTTGACTCATTACAACTGATGGCACAAGCTGACAAGCAGGTGTAGTAGGTTGAAAAAAAAAAACGCTATATAATACGTTTTTTATGAAAACAGACACCCCCTCTATTTTTTGTATTATGAAACTAATGTGTATTCTATAAAGTTAAGGTTGCTGTGCTCATGCACACCAGCAGAGGGTGCAGTAGTGCTGCTGTGGGCATAGAGGGAACTTGCGCAGGCACAGCTCAGAAGTAAATGAGCTATGGTCTGATAACAACGTGTCTCCCTCATCTGTCCACAGGCCTACAGCCATAGACTCTAATTTAAGCAACACAGCCTACGCTAGCTGTGTGCCACTTGCTACCGCCCAGCTTACCCCTAGGGCTGGCGCCGGTAACATCAACATAATGGAAATGTGGACGTTTG
>VVHJ01007517.1:6932-31389 GCA_015107715.1 Tylochromis polylepis
AAAACATAATTATAAAAAAAAAAAAAAAAAAAAAAAAATTTATTTATTTATTTTTGCATTTGTGGCCTCAGACGAGCACAGCTATTAACATGGACAGAAATGTCACCACCCCTATCTTAATGGATAGTGTTGGGAGTCGAAGAGAAACCCCTGATATGATTCTATCGCAATATGTCGCCCATGATAATATTGGTATCACAATCCACCCATTCTAAGATTCATATAACTGAAAGGAAAAAAAACACAGGAATTAAATGCTTAAAATTAATTGATTTTCACTAGCTCTCTGATTTGCTCTGATATGCTTCATGGCATAGATTCAACAAGGTGCTGGAAACATTCCTCAGAGATTTTGATCCATATTGAAATGATAGCAGCACACAGTTGCTGCAGATTTTTCTGGCTGCACATCTATGATGCAAGTCTTCTGTTCTACCACATCCCAAAGGTGCCCTATTGGACAGAGGTCTGGTGACTGTGCAGATTATATGAGTTCAGTGAAGTCACTGTAACATTCAAGAAACTAGTTTGAGATAGTTTGAGGTTTGTGAGATTGTGTATTATCATGATGGAAGCAACCATCAGAAGATAGGTATACAGCGGGAATAAAGGGAGTTACATGGTCAGGAGCAATACTCAGGTAAGATGTGCCATTTAAATGATGCTCAGTTGATATTATGGGCTCAAAAAGGTATTCTTAAAAGAATATCCCCCAAAGCATTATACTGCCACTGTCAGCCTGAATTGTAGATGAACTAATGCTTTCATTTTGACAAATTCTAGTGCTCTATCCAATTGTCACAGCAGAAATCAAGACTCGTCAGACCAGGCAATGTTTTTCCAATCTTCTACTGCCCAATTTTGGTGAGCCTGTGCAAACTGTAACCTCAGTTTCCTGTCCTTAGCTGATAGGAGTGAGACCCGGTGTGGTCTTCTGCTGCTGTCACAAATCAGCTTAAAGGTCTTCAGAGATGGTCTTCTACGTACTTTGATTGTAACAAGTGGTTATAAAGCGGTCTTGCCTTTCTCCCCTGACGTCTGGTATCAACAAGGCCGTTCCTGATGCCCGGTTTGAACATCTGCAGGTCATCTTGACTATGTGTATATGCTTTAATGCATTGCTGCAATGTGACTGACTGATTAGCTGTTTGCATTAATAAGCAGTTTAACAGGTGTATCTAACTCAGTGGGTGAATGTACTGTAGAGATGCTTCAATCAAGTAGTTTATGCCCTTTTGTGGGTTCAAAGTACACTCCTCTTACCCTTAAAAAGGTGGATTACTAGAGTTGTTGATTTGTTGGTGAACAGAAATCTTACATTTGACAGCAGTTTTGTTTGCATATTTAAGTGAATTCAGCAGGTCTGTATGGTCAAAAATGGGAATGTCAGCTTTACCTATTTGTTTTGAATTCTCGATCTGTGGAAACAAACAATTTCAAGATGTAGCTTTTGACTCAGAATATGGGATGCTGTTTACATTTAATTTTTTAAAAAATATCTTGTAACCTAAAGAAAATTACCAGGTAAAAACAAAATCTATCATATATTAAAATTAGAATAAAGCCGGCTTATTTATTCGAGCTGCTTCTATGGGGGGGAGACACTTTTGGCTGATTGTTAATCAAATTGATTTTTGTGTCTTAATGGAAAATCATCGAGTCAGATCATTAAGATCGTGACGTGAGTTGAATCAAATTACCGCTGGTAGTCACTCACTCAACAGATTGTTTATATATTCATCTTCTGAGCCAAACCACACAGTGCTTACCTAATTGCCTTGCAAACCATTTTTGGTCCATTTCCATGACATTTGGCCCATCGACAAAGAGGTTTGGTGCGCCAAAGGTGTGTTGCTCAGTGTCCCCCACCATCCGTGTCTAGTGAGACACGAAGTGGAACAAAGAGCCCGTCGTCTGAAGCTGGTGTGGCTTTACGCTCACTCAGAGTTCACCTGAAACACTGCACCATGGCTCCAGGTAACAGCCCCTGCTGACTGATACACCGCTGGGATTCTTTGACTTTATCAGGGGAAGAATCTGAACTTTGTGAATGGCAATACATGCAGGTGGTGACATGTCCCTACCCAATTACACAGTTCCTCAGATTTGTCAGACCTGTCAGACCTTAATGACCAATAAATACATTTATACAGAAATAATTACATCTACAGTCTGTAGTCACAATTAAAAATCATTGATTCCTGTTGGTTTTATTAGCAGAAGTGATTTAGGATTCCTGAACTGTCTTTAAAAGAACTAGCTATGAATCTGTGCCATGAAGATCCCTGCAGATAGGAGATAAAGAAACCACTGGAGATGGCTATCAGCAATTTGCATGGAGAGGTTTTCAGAGAATGAGTTGTCTTGTTGAGTATAAGAGGTTAAAAGGTGAACAGTGAACCAGACGTAGGATTTATGACTAGTAGCAGACGGTAAATAAGAAGAAAGAGTTTGTCTTGTTGAAATGTGAGGAGTGATGTCATTCACATGGCTCCTGCGACACTGAAAGTGAGAGGGAGATCAGGGTAGACACCGTTAGGTGAGCTTTCAGCCCTTTGTGTGACACCCAGCCTTAGCCCCAAGGGTCTTGTTCTTTCCATGAAATGCACCGTTTTGGCCTGCTGGTGCCTGAAGTAGTGATGGTTCTCTTACAAGTGTGAACAAATCACAGAAAAACCTAATACCTAATTTTAGTGACTTTAAAGTGTTCATTTTGGCTTATTGGAGATTGTGTCACTGTGACATGTTGCATTTCATCTTCAGTGTCAGATAGAAATTGTGTTTTGTTTTCTATCAGCAGCTACTTTACTTTTTTTTTTTCTTCTACTGCAAGTCAGATACAGTATGATCTTTTACTCTTTAACACTTGCCTCAAGTGAATGAGAGGGTAACATGCACTGACAGTTCCTGTACCTGGCACATGGTCTGTGCTGAGCAACATCTGGCAGGCAGCTTGTCTAGACCACACAGAAACTTGTTTTGCTCTTTTAAAATCTGTAGCTTACCTGCTCGGTAACCATTGTTTGGCGGATGATGCCACAGAAATGGATGATGATGAATTTAAATGGCTGTAAATTAAATTTGACACAATTCATCTCTACACTAACATTCTCAGACAGGATTTACGTTATTCTCCAAAGCAACCATGGGCAGCAAATTAGCATGGTTGTTACCGTAAATATGTTTCTTAATATAATTTGCAGGATTGTTCTGCAGTATGTTTTATAGCTTCCCTGCTTCTGTGTGGGTTTAGTATTGTCTGCCTCTTGTCTACAAGTATGAAAGTACTCAACTTTGGCTCCATTAAACTAGCTAATTGCTGATTATGAACTATTGCGCTGTGCTGTGATGTGTTAGAATAATTCCTTTCTGATGTCTTTGTCTTGGTTTGTATGCCTCTCTGCCACCAGCTGTCATTAAGCTATTTTTTCATGCATCCCAAATTAATAGACACTCACTCACTCTGAAGTGTCTGAGGCTATTGTAATAGAAGCCATGTGGCATTCGGCCAAGGCTGCAATATAAGACACAATTGTTTCACTTTTTTTTCATCTTTATCCCTGTTTTAATGCACAGTAATAAGTAAGTAAATGCTGGAAAGATGTGTGTCTGAAATCGCAGTGGCCTTTGTTGTAGATAATTAGGTTAGCAGCAAGAGTGTGCAGGTGTTGAGGGTGTGCTGTGTGCTCATGTTGTGTTATCGACTTGCTCATATTCGTAGGCTGTCAGGGGTGTCACACTTTCCATCAGCCCCAAAGCTCACCAACCTCTTCACTATTAAAATGATCACTTTCAATAGCAGACAAAGGAAAGAGGGAACATATCTAGTGCAGGGTATTTTCCCCACCTCTAATGCTTATCTGCCTTTTGATGTCGGCGTAATAAAAGGCCTATTGGGCTTTCACAATGACCTGCAAAATGGACAAGGGCCGATATACTGGGCTCTGACTGTCGCTACCATTAACTAAAAGGCCCAGACATTATGGAGAGCCGGGGATGAAAGTACATGGAAAAAAAATAATAATTGAAAAATTGCCTAATGCTAAAGTGAAAGAAAATGGAACTGTGAAAAGGCACTGTAATATTCTGTTATCCCCGGTAAATGCAGCCAAACAAGACATGCAGCAAGGCATTCTTTTTGAAATGGATGTGGTTCAATTACCTGCATGTCTAAATCTAGTTAAGGCTTCCATTGTCAGGCTCGAAACATAACAGGCGGTTTTTGTAGTGTTAAAGCGTATTATGCCCTACAACCTACATAGAATCAAGAGAGGTATGACTCCATTCAAGATGTGGAGGGAATTAAAATTCACAGTGAGACCAAGGTTAATTTATTATTTATTCTGTTTTGGGCTACCGTTTGGATCACTGTTCTAACAGAGTTTGAGCTCAGTATTCGAACAAGCTTAAGAAGAACGTTTCTAAATATGTTTTAAGGAGTATTGAAGCATTAGCATGCAATAGTAGCAGAACCTGGTTTGTTTTACTGTGAAGTACAGTTGACCAATTCAGACTAGACTAGGCCACGTAGATGGGCGTGATATTGATGAACAAAACTTGCAGACTGGCAAATATTTTATTAATTTTACATTTTCTTATATAATTTCTTATTTCTTTGATATTATGTATTATTTATATGTTCAATTTTAAAGACAAACAAAACCTAAACTGTAAACCTTGGGTTTGATGTTTAAGTAAATGCCTTAATGTTGGTGTGTTCAGTGATAATCTAAAAAAAAAAAACGCCTTTAACCTGTAATTTTAAAAAACACATTTAAGAAATATAGTGCATGTATTGATTTCTTTGGTCAATAATTTAAGATCCCAGTTGTAATACACATTGTACACATCTTACCTGAAATTTACCTGCACCCTGATCAATTAACCTCAAACTGCTGACTTCATAATAATTCATTTATATTTTAAGTGAACATCTATATTTAAATCGATCCTGTGTATAATACAGGAATGATTAACAACCATAAAAAATGTAAAATTAAGAATGCTGTTTTACAATTTATAAAATTTCACTAATTTTAAAATTTACATGGGGTCATGCAGTCTTGGTGGTCGTCAGAAATGTCTTCTACTTTACCATAATTAATCATCATCTGTTGAGCTATATGTCTGTGATATTTAAGAACTTTATTTCTAATTCCGCATTCCATATTTAGTGGTGAGTCAGGTACAAATTTAGGTAACCATTAAATTATAATACATCTTTTTCTTTTTCTTTTTTTAAACATAGATGATAATAATCGCTGTATGTGTGACAGTGTTGGTGCAAGGTTTCATTCAGATTGGCCCACCAGTTAAGGATGGGAGGAGATGGGGTACATACAGACATATATGCATACAATTATTTTAGTAAGATTTTATAAATATTATAAATTGATTCTATAGTGTTGTGGTTTACACATTCAATTGCCAAGTCGCTGGTTTGATTCTAGCGGAAGACATAAATCCCCTTTAAAACTTTAAAGGGGATTTAAAGTAAAACTCCGACATATTAAACATGCAGCGCCACCCATTGTAACAAGGAGCAGGTGAAAGTACCTTCATTCAACATTGTTATAAACTGAACATTTAATACAGTGATTAAAGAAAAAACTGTCATGAAAAACATCATTAACTGAAGTATTAATTTAGTAAGTGGCAGGTGTGATGCATCTTCTACTTCAGTTTTTCAGAGCTTAAAAGACAACAGCTGAAAAACCTCATTCAAAATGCAATTCACTATATCAGTAACTTAAAATCCAGGAATGGAACAGACCCTTTCTGAATAATATGTTGTAGATGGTGTTGGAAATTAAATTAATCTGGAAGTGGCTTCATGATCTGGCTGTGTACAAATTTAATATAGTTATCACGTAGATCATCTTGATGTCTAAAAAAAAAAACAACTTCAAAACCAAATTTTGTCCTATTATTCCTTAGAATACCTCACGAAGGATACTAGATTACCAAATCTAGACTTCTGGGTTAAAGTTGACCTCAAGGTAAACAAAGATCTTTACTTCGTACACTAATAAAACAAGTCCTTCTTTCTACCAGGCAGAATCAGTTTATTCTGGTTCTTCAGTCCCCCCCAACCAAGTAAACACCAAATTGTACATGTGAAAGTCTCTTTAATGTCAGTCAGAAATCAGGAGGGTTGTATACAGGGTCCTAAAACCAAGAAATATCCTAAGAATTTTCTAATCATTTCTCTCTTTGGCACTTTTCAGGTAACGGTTAAAATGTATAAGCGTGGATCTAACAGCTGGCTGGGTAAATCCCTGAATGCCACCACCACCATCCCCTCCAACACCTTTGTGATCTTCAGGATCAGCGGCGAAGAAGCAGATGCTAAAATTCCAGCAAATGCCATTCACAGCATCACGCTCAGCATATGACTGTGTGGAGATAATACAAAGAGGATCGCCATCGCAACATGGCACTGAAGAAGCAAGGTGAAGAATAACTGCTTACTTCTGTGTAGCATTTTTTTTTTAAACTGAGTGCCTTTTAACATGCAGCGTTTGTACTCTGCAGTATTGTAGTAATTCCAGATGATTTTATGTGAGCATTTATTGGGGGGAAAAAGAAAAAAGGTCCCATTTGCCAATTTTCCTGATTCTCCTTAGTGAGAATATTATGTTAATGTAGATGGTTTCAGACAATTAGCACGATTAGCTTTATCTTGTTTTGAATTTCTAGGGCTGGCCCACACTTTACACTAGCCATTAATTAATCATTATGCAAGCTGATTGTGTCACACCAATTTAGGACTGAAGTGTTTAATGTGTTAATTGTGGCGGTTAAAAACCGGTGGCCTCTGGCACGTCGAGGGCCGAGGATGTAACTGCCTCTGTGGGTTTAATGGGAAGTTATTTACAGTCTGTTTAGACAGTGGAACTGCAAGGTGCTTTATTAATATGCTCCACCGCATGGAGGAGATGATAACTATTCAAGAGCACACAGGCGCAGCCACCAGCACCATTCATAACTGTGTCTGAGTCACTTTCCATCAGTTGCCCAGGCTTCCACAGCTACGCTAACAGCTAGCAATTGCATTTACTGGGCCTGGCAGTGGTCATAATGAAGTTATTCCCAACAGGATATCAGTGCCTTTAGCTAACAGCTCTCTCTGTTGATGGTATCTTTCTGTATGGCATGTCTACCTGAAACATCATTACACTGTACTCAAGCTACTCACTTTTTCAAATGTCTGTTTACTGGTTTACCTGAGGGGCAGATCATCGGTAGTTGTAAAGCCATTACTGAGTTGTTTACATTGGTTGCTGCACATTTTTGAGACTGGTTGTTTTGTGGTTTGAGTCAACATTGCTTGAAATTAGAGTTGTTTTCATGAATTTATTGCCTTTACATATTTAAACCTACATAGTCCTCAGGAACTGTTTTCTCCATAGCGCTTGACAAACAGTATTTGCAGTATCAGATGGTCTGGTATGGGAAGGACTTCAAGGAAATTACTATGTGGATATCTGATAAGTGGTGGGTGCATGCACATTTTACTGTAATTTCATTATACATTGAACCATGCTTCTCAGTTGATTTATTCAGGCATGTTTGTTTTATTCATTGGTGTGTGGGGTTTTGTTTTTTTTCAGGCTATTGAGTTATCAAGTGTTATCAAATGTTTGTACCACGTGTTGTTGTAATAAAGAGGTGAGATTATTGATTGATTCGGTTAGTTATTTTTACAATTTTTGGACTGAAGTGGCCTCAACCATCTGTCCTATTTTTTTTTTTTAGTTTTATTTTGTAGTGTCATTATTGAGGTCATCTTAGGATACGGCAGGGTAACAAAGGTTAGGGCTGAATTGGCTGATCCCAATCTCTCTGTGGTTCTTCTTAGTTGTTATGCTGCAGCATTTTGGTTTAAATTCAGGTGTTTAGAGTCCAAACTATTGTGATATTCTTAATCATCCAAAAGTAACAAATGCATATTAGTGTCTCATGGCAATTATACACTCACCAGCCACTTTTTTGGGGGGTATCTGTTCAACTGTTTGTGGCTAAGGGTTGTCCACCAATAGGAATGTTAGTGTATCAATCACTGACACCTCTAGTCTGCATTCCAAAGTGTCCTTGGGCAAGATACTGAACCCCAAGTTGCCCCCAGTGCATTAATTTTATGTTCGTGTGAATGTTAGAAAGCACTTACACATAGGTAAAACTCCTGCGTGAATTTTTAGTGGAAAGCGCTTTGAGTATACGAGAAGCAAGGCGCTATATCTAAAAAGCCAATCAGATGGCAACCACTCTATTCATGTAAATAGACATGGTAGTACTACCTGCTGAAGTTCAATCGAGCATTAGAAAATGTCTTGTTCATGCCAGACATCAGAGAATGGAGTACTTTGAGCTGACAGGAAGGCAACGGTCAAGTCAAATAACCACTCATTACAACAGCAAGGCATGCAGAGGAGCAACTCTGAACACAAAACACACTGAACTTTGTAGCACCTGATGAACTACAGGAAGCACACCAGGTACTACTTTTGTCAGCTAAAAACAGGAAACTGAAGCTACAATTCGCAATTACTCACCAAAATTGGATTTTTGCTGCTGCATTTGAATGGCGAATGAAGTCTTCTTGGCCCACTTTGGTCCCTTTAGTACAAATTGTGTATTGTTTAAATGCTATGGCCTACTTACCTGAGTATTACTGCTGACCATGTCCATGCATTTATAACCACAATGTACCCATCTTCTTGTTGCTTTCAGAAGAATAATGCACCATATCACAAAGCTCAAAACATTTCAAAGTTGTTTCTTGAAGATGATGAATTCACTGTACTCAGATGACAGTTACCAGATCTCTATCCAATAGAGCACCTTTGGGATGTTGCTGAAGAGGAGATACAAATAACTGCTGGGTAGCCAATAAATCTGCCACAGCTGTTTGATGCTATCAAGTGTCTGAGGAATGTTTCCAGCAACTTATTGGACCTATGTCATGACGAGTTAAGGCAATTCTGAAAGCAAAAGGGGATCCAGCCTGGTACTAGCAAGACGTATTTAATGAAGTGTCTAGTGAGAGTATATTCAAGAAGGCAATCTTTGGAACTTGAGAGGTTTTTGTTTGTTTGTTTGGTTGGGGGTTTTTTTGGTCCAAATACAATTACTTCAATTATGTCTGAATTCAGAATCGCAGATTGTTCAGACCTTTGTGTGCTCAAGATACCTTTGAAGTGTGACGTTTGATCAGGACTCAGATAAACATAGCTGGGTGTCATCTGCATGGCAATGAACATTTACAGTGTTTTTGTAAAATCACTGATTAAGGAATACATTTATATGGTGACAAATTAGTTTTTTATAAAACCGTGAATTATATTATTATTAATATTATTATATTCATTTTCTGTTTCCTTTAATGCCAATATGTTTCAGTGTCTGTATATAATTGTGTGATAAATGGGTGTCATATGCAGGATTAAGATAGCAAGACAAATGTGAGGATGAGTCAGTCATCAAAAAATTTCATGATTGTTGGTCACTTTCACCATTGTTGCTACTTTGCTATGATGGAGTCCTGACATAAATAGTTTGAAACAGTTTTTCAAATTTTTAAGAAATAAAAGTGAGGTTTGCTGAAAGACTTGGATCAAAAGTATGGCTTTTACTTATACTTAATATTGTACCTAATTGCTTCCCTAAAGCTATAAGGTATCTGTAATAGTGAACCTCATATACAAAGTCATTTGTCACTACTGGGCCACAAGGTTTCTTCAAAGTCTTATTAGTGAGATGGAGGGCATCCATCAACAGCTTACACTGCTCTCTGAAAGCATGCAGCATGTCTCCAGCACAGTAAAAGACTGGAGATTAGGAATGGATGACTGGCCACAGGGACAAAGAAAAGTCTGTTGGACAGCGCTGTGGTGACTGGGAGGGGAGGCTGAGCGGAAATGGACATGGAGATCAGACCAGAACATAGTGTGACAATGTAACAAGGTAAACTGATCCAGGCTGTAATTCCACTAAAAAACTGAATCAATGAGGGTTCTGTTAAAATGGAAATTCTCCAGGATGTCGAGTCTAGGTGAATCTGGGAGTGTATATAATCAGCTGTAAATTTACAGCTGTCCCTTGCTGTAGCTGTACAAATATGTCAGGTAACTTACAGATAAGTGTTCTGAACATCTCCAAGTTACATGTCAGTGAACCAGAACATTCATGAATTTAACCTGTCGTTTGAACCTACAGGTGTCCAACTTTGACCTCTAGTCATTCAATATGGTCCCAAGGGTGCCCAGGTCAGGTAGCTTGTTTGACCTTTTCTTTGTAAAAGACATGGAACTCTTGCAACTTAGAGATGAAGGACTAATCCCTCTCAAATGACAGTGAACGAGCCACTGTCTCAGCTGCAACCATTGTGTTTCTACACCACGGCAACTGTATTCACATAGGTCAGTCAGTACTTGAGGACTTAACTGTTTTTCCTCTCCAAAATGTTTGCTGCACTCCCTTTCACCTGCAGTTTCCCACTAGAATGTCAGCACTGCGCAAATCCAACAAACAGTTTGACCCCATTATGTGAGCGGCACATCTTCTGTGATGTTGCTGCTTCAGCTCGACTAGCTCAAAGGTTCTGATCAGGCCCAGGTCAATGCACTCTTTTTAACCGTAATATTTTCTGAGATGCAAGCATGTTTCATCTGTAAAGAGCCCTAGAGATGAAATTGTGTTGTACTCAGAGCCTAACCCTACGTGATAACCCTGTGGTTTACTGTAAGTGGGGAAATGGGTAGGAATAACTCCTGGCTCTGGTTGTGCCCTAACATAAACACTCTGAACATCAAAATGCCTGAAATTACCAGTGAATTTGTATTCAACAGTTAACAATTCTAGACTTCACTCTGCATCTCTTATCTACCTGTAATTACAGCTGCAATTTTGGCCCCAGTTTTGACATTTTTATGTATCCCCAAACAAATAAACACTGAAAAAAACTTACACAATCACTGAAGCCAAAAAACAGGTCAGGTCACCCAAATTTGAAAATGCTGCTTTTCTTACTTAAATCTGATATGTCCGTTTTTGAGATATCAGCCTCGTGGGATTTGTCTGAACAAGAGATTCACAGTGTAAAAGCTAATAAATCCATATATTTTGAGAGATTTCACAAAAGCAAAACTAAACATATCAGAAACCCCACAAATATTAACCTAATTATCACAAAAGCATTACCGATATGTGTAATTCATTAACATTACAGAATACTGTGTGCTAGTAGTAAGGCATTATACTAGCTAAGTAAAACCCTGTGCCAGTTCAATTAAATTAAATTATATTTATGTAGCGCCAAGTTGTTGCATATTTATAGAGCCTCCAATATTAGAAAGAAACCTCAACAATCAGACTGCGCTCTATGATGAAGCACTTGGTGACAGTGGGAAGGAAAAACTCACTTTTAACAGGAAGAAACCCTCAGCAGAACCAGGCTCAGAGAGGGGCAGCCATTCACCATGACTGCTTGGAGGTTACAGGTTGCTATAATTTATGCTGCATGTTTTTGGCACCAACAGCTGTACTAGATTTTATGGTAATGCATCTGACAGACCAAAAAGCTTACATCCATCCATAAACCCACATCACAAGTGCAGCTAAAAATCAATAGATACATATTTTACCCTGCAGTGAACATATTTCGCTCTTTATACTAAAGAAATAATGGGGTCAGGACTTGTGAAGGTGTACAAAAATGAATAAGGAACAAAATTCTGCTTCCCTAAACTAAAAAAGAAACGATCCAAAGAGGTAAATCAGTTATGAATCATTGATTGAACTGACAGCTCAGAGATGTGGGTGACAAGAGGGTTGAAAAAGGCTTACAAGCAAACCTCTGCTATACTTTAAAGTGTTGTGATGTAATTTTATTGCATGTGTGAACAGTAAATGCTTAAAATACTCACGTATAGCACAGTATCCATGAGGAAATCAAAAAATCATGAGCTGGGAATAATGCTGAAAAATATCAGCAAAAGCAAATAGTAGATATTCCCCCTGAGAACTTTCTTGGCATCTGTATTTTTATAAAACTGATGTATGAGAGGGTTAAGAGTGCTTAAGAGAATAATGTACTGGTGTAACACAGCGAAAAATCTTTGAATGCATTTTACTGCAGCATAAAGTGTAATTGTGGTGAAAATACAACTGCAAGCTACATTTTACAGGCTTTTATACAACTACTACAATGTGATGATAAAAGGAGACGAGCCGCCCCTCTAATGCCCACCAACCCCTATTCTGTCACCACTACTTTGCTGAACAGCAATAAAGCTTTCAGAGTGTGAAAGCAGCAGGACTCGTAAGAGATTAAATATTTTCCCGCCTCTTGCGGATGTTCGAAATTAAGTGTCATCGAAATTCTATTAAATGTTCAATTAAATGTTTAGTTTTTAACACATTTCAGTGTCCAAAAACCCCCCCAAAAAAACAAAAAGAAGAAAGAATCAAACAGTTGTGTATTTATGAATAAATAAATAAATGGCCACGCAGGCAGGAAGAGACAGGAGGCTGCAGAAATTAGCCAGTTTTGAAACAACATTCAAAAGCACCACACTTGAACGAACCTACAGGACAACAAAAGACATACAGGAGTGAATAAAATGAAGCTTCCTTGCCAATTACTGTTGCGAATGCGGCCACGGTGGGGTTTTTTTGTGCTTCACACAAGCAGTCTTTTCTCCCCTTATCCCTGGCTATTGAGAGGGATACATTAGCCTGGCAGGATGGATGTGGTGGAGAGGAGCAGAGCAGAGAGTTCGCAGTCATACAGCTCACTTCACGCCCGGTATTGCAGATCTCTCTTATGATTTCACTCACAATGCTCGCACACGATGTGGTTTTTACCAAGTCTTTTTCTGCTTCCTAAGACTTTCACACAAATCTGGTCACTGTGATCTGTTATCTTAAACATTCGGGTATAAAAGAGCTTTTAGTCTTGGAAGTCAGTCTGCTTCATTAAAACACGGGCATTTAAATGTTGCTGAAAAACTGTAAACTAAACAAGTAAACCACTTCAACACTGATATGCTTTATTATGCTGAATATGCTTTATTTTATTTATTTATTTTTTTGTCGCAATAATACCTCTGGACCACCTCAGCTCTTCATTATTTATGACAATTCCGGCGGGCTCTTCAGGGTCACAGTTATGTGTGAGTGAATGCTGGGTTAATGCTGCGGATAACAGCATCCATCATACAGTTTCATTAGCACTGTCCTCTGACCCCTTCCACATAATGTTGTGAAATGTGTCAGGTGCCAGATTATGGGGAGGCATGACGATCAATACAGAAATAAGAGAGACGCGTGCGATGTTTCTGGCCCGGCTGCAGAGTAAACCTTCATCCAGCATTCTGCCGCCTGTCACAAATCTGAAAAACAAATGCACTTGCCCACGGCAAGAGCCATCAATAATAATATAATGTGTGGACAATGATGAATTAGAGCCAGACTTCTCAGTGCATTGCTGTTCTACACACAGAAACATTATTGGATGAATGAATTGATCTCTGTATTCACATTAGTTTGCTTAATCTGTATTTGAGTCAATGGGACAACATACTGTTTCACTTCACCGAATTCAGAAAAGTTTATCATGTCCAATAATCAAAAGCTGTTTATGAAAGCATCTCCTTTTTGTCTCATTGATTAGGCACCATAATGCACCGCAATCACTAATCACTCAGACAAAATGCACTTCGAAAATGACAAATGTATTTTATATTCAATAACATTGATTCCCCCCCACTTAGGTAACAGGTTGGAGCTTAAACAGGGGGGCAATCAAATGTATTTCCGCACAACAATTACTGACACTAACTTTGAACAAAGAACATGTTTAAAATAGGTCTTTGTGTTTAATCAAAGATTTTGTAGTAACAGTTAAAATTCCCTTCAATTTTTGTCACTGAACTGCGTGGGATCAGGGATGTTGCAGTATGATTACATCAACAGTTGCTGCAGGTTTGTTGGCTGCACATCTGTGATGTGTATCTTTCGTTCCACCACATCCTGGCAGTGCTCTGTTGGATACAGTGCACTACAGTGAACTAATCTTCATGTTTAAGAAATAACTCTGCGATAATTCGACCAGAACTTTTTTCTAATGTTCTGTTGTCCAATTTGGTGAGCCTGTTTGTATTTTAGCCTCGGTTTCCATTTGGCTGTGTCTTCTGCTGCTTCAAGGTTTGACATGCTTTGGGTTCCGAGATGCTCTTCTGCATGCTTCTTCATACTTCATACCTCTGACCTCTGGCATCAACAAGGCATTTCCTGACGCTTGGTTTAAACTTCATCAGGTCGACATCAATAAGGCAGGGAACTTTTGCCCAGGGAACTGCTGCTAACTGCATATTTTCCTTATTTTAGACCTTTCTCTGTAAACCCTAGAGATGGTTGTGGGGGACAAAATCCCAGTAGATCAACTGTGCCATCTGGCACCAACAACTATTCCATGTTCAGAGTTTCTTAAATCAAATTTCTTGTTTGGCCATGTTCACATACCTAATGCACTGAATCATTGCTATGGGACTGGTTGATTAGATTTCTGACATAATGAGCAGTTGAACAGGTGTACCTAACAAAGTGGCAATTGAGTGTATATTATTGGTATTATACTATTTAGCACCAGTACTTGATGTCAAATATCATATTATAGCTTAAATAAATGCAATAGTTTTTAAACAATACTATGGTCAACCTACATAAACGTCCACAGGTCCTTGTATAAACTAGTCAATATTACTGAATACAAAGAAAGCTAATACCAGAAAACTGCTCCAAGCAGCTTCATTTAAGCAGTTATGTTACTCTAGACCCATGAGATCCTCATGGCCCACAATGACAATAGCATTGGTATACATGTTCCTGTGATCAGTGTCTTGACCCAAATGTCACAGGGCAAATACAAACACAAAAAGTAATAATAGTGCTAAGGGTTTTCATTTTCTTATAATGCAGGATTTAGACAAATAAATGAGAGGCAAATATAGATTGATAGTGAAAAGGAAATGGACTATATTGATCTGATCTGAAAATGAAGGCCACTGGCTACTGTGGCTTTGCTTTCCACCCACTGTGACCCGAGTGTTAATATCTATGTAAGTATTTAACCTTAAGCTGTGCTGTATATGATTGCATGGTAAGCCTAGGTTTAGCTATGCTTTCTTCTATGTGACACTAACACTTAATTGTCTGATAATGGCTGTCTTGAAATTGTATTCTGCAAGGGATTTTGCAAATAACCTCTAATAAAGCAGGTTGAAATGGATACAAGGAGTAAGTTAAATCTTGGCCACACTCACCCAGAGGCACAGAGGAAACCTGAGCCTCAAAGATTTGGTGCATTAGTTCTGCTAAGCTAACCGTGAATGCTAATTGCAGGAAGGACAAACTGTAACCCCTGCCCTGTGGCCATGAACCCATTAAACAGCACAGAGAGTTCATAGGTATGGAAAGGGCCCAAAGAGGCTCGCCTGAAAAGCCCTGCAATCTGATTTCAGTTTAAATGGGGATACCTACTTACTGTTTTTCAAAGGTTCCCCAGGGATGTGCCCTCCCTGTATTTAAAGTAAGACTGCTTGTCACTCTAGAACTGACCGCAAATCATCTGTACAATGCAACAGGTTCTGGAGTCTGTTGTGTGATACAGAGAACTTGGGTGTCTCTCTACAGGACACAGATCAGTTATGTCTAAGTGCTTGTGGTTTCACGCCCTGGAGGATAACAACCCAGTCATGGTAACATATGACACCCTGTACATGGAAAAGGTGTTCTTCGTGATCAGGAGCAATAAAGCATTGCCTATATGTCACTGAATCACCAACCTTAATTATTTAGCTTGAACTTTCATTTAGGCATAGATTGATAAAAACACACCGGACAAAATACAAAACCATGCTAGTGATAAAACATTACCACAAATGCTATTATGCACACAATAGTATCCCAATTTAGATTGATTGTATGCTAATGTTTGCTAATTAGCGCCAAACGTAAATGCGTTTGTTCAAAACCAAAGATGCCGGACAAACCAGATTTGTATTTGACATTTGATAAAGTATTTGTCCCTTTCATGAGTTCTTAGTTTTTTCCATATTTGTCACACTTAAATGTTTTAAATCCTCAAATAAATGCTGATATTTGACAAATAATAAAATCAGCATTTTATTACTTTGTGAAAAAGTCACGGCTACTTTCTACCACTGAATGTGCCATCTGCATCTACTAACCACTAAAGAATAAGTGGTCAGATGGACCATTTACGAAGCCTGAGTCTAACTGATAACCTGGTAGCCGAACGTTCCACATATTAGTGCTTACTATTGTTTACGTTGTATGTGTAAAACACAGAAATACATTTAAATGCACGGTTACTATGTGATGCCTTTTATAGTGAAGTTAGTCTAAAAGTAAAACCTAATAAGATGTGGGAGTGTGATTAACACAATAGTGTAATTTAAAACGGCATCAATTCAGTTTTTATACAACGTGGTTACACTGATATAATTTCTTTCAATTTCTACACAGTTTCCAAAATTAAGATCATGGTCTTGTCCTCCCCAGATTTAGCATGCTGTGTCCACGTCATCCAAACTGGGGGGAACGAAACCCAACCCTTTCACTCGGACATGGCTGTGGCCTGCCTCAGCACCTCGCTCCTATCTGCCCCTGCCCCAGGGAGGCTTTTAAAGGAGCTTTGGTGGGCAAGACAACATCTTCTCAAGAGCATTGTAGTTACATTAGAACGTAATTAGGTGATAAAGCTCAAGGCCATGTAACCCACTGCTAGGTGTCACACTCACAGCTATCAATCTCTTTTACAGGGCTGACAGGGGACGGGGGCACTCCTCTGGGATCTGGACTGTAGTAAATTAAAAATCTCTGGGCATGACAAGGGGGGGTCACAGATATTTGGTTTGACGTTCCATTTTGGCTCATAAGCTTTGCGCTGGAGATGAAGTTAAATACAATGCAGTCCAAATCCTTAATTAAATCATGTAAAATATAGTAAAGGTCTCTAAAATTATAAAACTTGATTACATTTCTTTATTAAAATAAATGCATTGATGATATTTTAGAAAAATTACAAAATAAAATATTTTTTAACCTCACTAGTGGTATACAGTGCTATGAAAAAGTATTTTCCCCCATCCTGATTTCTTTTTTTTTTCTTTTTCTTTGCACGTTTGTCACACGTGTTTCAGATCATCAAACAAATCGTAATATTAGACAAAGATAACCAGAGTGAATGCAAAATGCTATTTTGAAATGACGGCTTCATTTATTAAGGGGAAAAAACCTATCCAAAGCTACCTGACCCTGTGCCAAAAAGTAATTGCCCCTAAACCTAATAACTGGTTGTGCCACCCTTGGCAGCAAAAACTGCAATCATGCATTTGTGATAACTGACAATGAGCCTTTCACATCGCTGTGGAAGAATTTTGACCCGCTGATGACTGCTTTGATTCAGCCCGTTGAAGGGTTTTCGAGCGTGAACCTTCTGTTTAAGGTCATACCAAAGCATCTCAGATTTAAGTCCAGACTTTGACTAGGCCACTCCAAAACCTTCATTTTGGTTTTTTTGAGCAGAGGTGAGTTTACCGGTGTGCTTTGGATCTTTGTCCTGCTGCATAAACCCAGGTGTGCTTGCGCTTTAGGGCACAAACTGATGGCCAGACATTCTCCTTCAGGATCAAAGCAGCCCCAGACTATCACACTACTGCCACGTTTGACTGTTGGTATGACATTTTTATTATGAATTGCAGTGTTAAGTTTTATGCCAGATTTACAGTTTTATGTAATGGGACTCAAACCTTACAAAGAGTTCACCTTTTGTCTCATCAGTCTACAGAATATTTTCCCAAAAGCCTTGGGTTTTTTTTTGGCAAATATAAGACAGCCTTATTTGGTCAGCAGTAGTTTTCACTTTGAAACTCTCCCATGGGCTCCGTCTTTGCTCAGCCTCTTTCTTATTGTTGAATCATGAACTCTGACCTTAAATGAAGCAAGTAAGTCCTGCAGTTCTTTAGATATTGTTTTGGGGGCTTTTGTGACCTGGATGAGTCGTCGATGCACTCTTGGAGTAATCCACTGCTGGGAAGGCTACAAGTTTTCTCTCCATGGTTTGCTGGAGTCCCAAATCCTTAGAAATGGCTTTGCCACCGTTTCCTGACTGATAGATGCCAATGACTTTGTTTCTTGGCTAATTCTTTAGATTGCGGCATGTGTTGCTTCATGAGATCTTTTAGCGTCCTTCACTTTGTCAGACACATTCAATTTAATTGATTTCTTCATTCAAAAGGTCTGACAGTAATCAGGCCTGGGTGTGGCTAGTGAAACTGAACTCAGCTTTCCAAAAAAATGCAGTTAGTAACATTTAATTTTACAAAAGGTATATTTACTTTTTCTCACACAGGGATACATAGGTTTGGAAAGCTTGTGTCTCTTAATAAAATAAATCATTATTTAAAACTGAATTTTGTATTTACTTGTGTTATTTGTCTAATTTGTTTGATAATCTGTGTAACAAATATGCAAAAATAACTGAATAAAAACCAGGAAGTGGGCAAATATTTTTTCATAGCACTGTAAAGTATTTAAAGGGGTTATGTTAGAAAATGCCATTCACAATATTCAGCTCTTTATGCATTTACTCAAAAAACAAAACCTCAAACATGGAATCACATTAGGTGTGCTGACATGGTCAGGAAATCTTGTAATCATTTTTCTTCCAGCATGAAATATAATTTATGCTCATTAAAGATTACCATAGTTTAATTTTTATCATTTAAAATTGTGATTTTACAATTAAAAGCTCGAAGGAACTGCATTATACTATGGTGTCACTGTGTGTCTTTGTGGTCTACAGTAAGTAACAATGAAATGTAAGACAAACCAGAATGTGGTCAATATTTTCCTGATGCATCATGTGATTTCCCCATTTTTCCCCAGCTCACGAAGGACGCAGGGCTATCATCGGCTTGATATAATATTAGAAACCAGTCTTGAGAGATAAGGTGTCTGCTGAAGGTCATCTGCGCCCTCTTGAGTGAACATAAGAGCCCTTTGTGGTTGGGTTAAATGCACCTGACAGGCTGTTGGAGGACAATCACCCATTTTAATTGTCATGTAACGGTTTCATGTAGAGCCAAAGTGTCTGCAACACTTCAGTGGTTGGAAATCAGAGCCCAGCCACACAACTGCAGATGTGGTTATCTGAACATTTGCTAGAAGAAATTTTTAAAAAAGAAATTTGGAAGAACATGCTGATAGATAATCCAGTTATCTGCAACAATTTGTAAAATTACAGAGTTTAATAAATCCTTTGATAAAAGGGTTGGAAAAATACTAACTGCATTAATGCACCTTTCAAATAGACCGCTAAATTACTTTTTCCTGTGTAACACCTATCCAACATGGGTTTAATGAACACTCACTAAATTTCACAATTTAGTAGAAGCCAAAAATGACAGGAAACAAGGTAATTCACTACAGCCACAATAACAAACCCCTGCCCATTCTCCCTCCATTTCCATGAATGCCATTTCATATTAAGCTGCAGTCCTAATCCAACGTCAAAGACAGACTCATTATCGACAATCATGGGAATTAGTTACATCATTTCACCAAAGTGGACTAATCATTTCCAGGATACTGCAGAAGCAGATAAAACCATTAGGAAAAAAATAGGATCTCTTAAATAGAATAATTGACATCTATATCTTCTCTCATTCTTAGGCCGAAGGGTTTCAGAAACTGCATTAGATGCCATTGAAAATCTGAGGGAAAAGACATCCCTTATATTTTTCCAGAGCTGCACTGTGCCAGTCATATATTACCAAATGCTGCATTACAAAAGCCTGTGTTGCATCTAATTCTGTCACCAGCGTAACAACTGGCACAGTCTAGCAGATAAATTCAGTGATAATACACTCTTAAAAAGTTTTAGCCCTCTGAAACATTACTGCTGTCATCTGCTAAAACAGCACAATCAGCTCAATGTTTATGGGTTGGAAGTTAACATAAATTCACTACTAAGGGAATTCACACACACATATAGATAGAGTGTGTGTGTGTGTGCGTGTGTCTCTGTGTGTGTGTCTCTGTGTGTATATATAGATAGATAGAGAGGGGGGGGGGGGGGTGTTGGGTCATCAAGTTTAGTCGTTTTTTTCCCCCCTCTCAGTTCTCCCCAGGCCAAAGACCTCTGATGTCTTGACACATTCCTTGTATTTCTCCAGCTGTTGTCCATGCAGGTAGCATGTGACAAAGTATAAATGAACTTCATGCTGGTCAGATTTGAACATTTATTAAAGTCCAAGTATCAAACTGTGAGTATTAAAAGACTGATCCAAGAACAGCTACAGCTGTGTCTTGTTAAAATGTCAAAACACCAAAATGACCAATGGGAAAGAAAGTCAAAAAGGTACAGTATATACAAAAATGATTTTAGTCAAGAAAGAACAAGACAAATACATGAAAGAATGAAATATTTAACACAGACCAGAAACGAGAAGAAAATGTAACAAATGTTACTTAAATTACAAATGCTGTTTGGGAATGGAAAAAAATGACAGGAAACGATATAGTAATGGTACACTGGATGCCAGCAGATAAATCCAATGTGATAAAGGCTTCCAAGGCAGAGGGAACTCTTCCTCTGTGCACTTAGGTTGACCTGTAAACCAAAAAACACAAGAAGAGATTCAATTAACTTAAGCAATCACTGAATTGATACAAGTAGACAAGTCCTATCCCATTCGGTAACTACAGTTTTGTATCATTGCTTCTTTTCAAGGTTCTCAACAAAAGCCACTTGCCTTTGAATTAAGTCGGTACTTTAAAATTACTTTTAACATCTGCTTATTGAAATTACAATCAATCTTTCTGCATCTAAAAGCTGAAATGAAAAACCACATTTAAAAGTGTTCCTGAGGCGAGGGACAAGATTGCCTTAAAGGGATTTGGATTTTTTTCGCCAGGGTCCCAGTATAGTCATGGCTGTGATATACACCACAAAGATAAGCCTCAAAAGCAAGAAGGCCAGAGTTGTGACTCCCAAAAACATGACAAGAAACTGTTGAGCTCTGCAGCCAAGTTCTAGGGACAAGTATGGCTGATGGTGAAAGAGACAATCTGGTATTTGAGAAGTATGTTATGATGTTTATGGACATTTTATGTTCCACCTGCCAGTACCTATTCAGCTTACTCAAAGCTGAAAATGAACTCTAATAACAACCAAGATTTATTTCAAATTAGATGTAGAGGGAAATATTAAGAAACGCTGTTAAACTACTTTAGGTCTGGATTGAAAAACAAGTCAAAAGAACACCTCAATGCTTTTGACTTCAACAAAACAGGGGTAGTATTTATCACAGGCGCACTTTAATGGACTGCCTCACACTATACAGAAGGTTTATATTTATTTGGTCACTGAATATATATTTATAACAGCTGTATATGTACAAAGTGAAAGGGGGACTTCAAGTTCTCATCTATCTTTCAGCTATCGGATATTGAAAAGTGGATGGACAGAGATAGAGATCAGCATATGCTGCAGCTCAACGTGCACATTGTAAACAGCACTGCTCAGAGATTCAGAGGAATGAAACTGCCATTCTGAGCAGTACTTTGCACAACAGACAAGAGGAAGACTCACTTGGGCTTTGTCTCAGCATCTGTGACCTGGCGGATAAAGATGGCATCCTCTGGATGGCTGATGTCTCCTTTCTCAAACATATAGGAGGCGGCGATTGCAAGCATGGTGCCGTCATTATTGAAGGCCAGTGATGCAATACTGGTCGGGTACCGATGGAACTGACACAAACGCTTCTTGTTGAATGGATCCCAGATGTTCACAAAGCCATCTGAGCCACCTGGTAGAAGGAGAGGTTCAAAGTCAACCTCAAAAAGTTTTTAGGCCTTGTTATTGCTGAGATATGGATCTATATTAACAAGAGTTCTGGAGTCAACCTTGGCAGTTAAGAGGTGAAGGTCAGAGAAAAATCTGAGATATTTTCTGTGACTCTTTTTGTATATACATATATATAAGCTAAGAAAGATCTAAGAAGAAACAAATATCTGCTTTTGTCAAGTACTAACTAGCCAATCTTACCTGTGGCAAAGGTGTTATGAACACTGTGAAATGAGATGGCATTAACAGGATAAACATGCTCGATTCCTTCTTCCTTCAGCCTGTGGCACTTGAAAGCGTATTTCTTCTTCTGAACCTCCTGGCTTGGGTCCAGGTACTCCACAGCTACACGTCCCTCAATTGAACTCAAGACATACCCCTGGAGCCAAGACAGAAAATATGAGGTTAAAATCTGACTCTATATTATCAGGTTCTATTAAGAGCAAATTATCAGCCAGGTTTTAACACAGTCTTTATATTTTATAAAGTCTACCTGTTTGTTGGGGAAGGCTCTAATGCAGCGTGTCTGATACTTCAGACTGGACTCTCTTCTTTGTTGTACATATCCCATGTTTCTCAAATCCCACACCAGTACTCGTCTTCCTGCTGTGCCAACAATCAGCCTATCTCCAGCCACAGAGAGGGTATACACCTTTGACAAAGACAAGTTATGAGACAAGATGGCGACAACACTAGCAGCGCCAAAAATCATATGAAATGTATATGCTTATAACATTACTTAGCCACATGCAAACATATTAAACTTAACATCTTTTTCCATGTTAACCATTATGGGAAAGTAAAGGAATACAATTACAATGTCTAATGTAGGGGGCTTTCTAGAAAACATCTTTAACAGCTACGTCACTGTGTACCAGTATTAGGAGTAAAGCCATAAATAAAATGTAAAGAAATGCATAAAAATATTTTCCTGTTCTCAACAAGTCTTTTCAGCTCATTCTCAATAACGACTGCTGAATGTGTAATGTCCTCCCGAAAATCCAAAATACTTTGCTTCTTTGAAAAAGCATGAATCTCCAAAAGTGTTATGTTTCCTTTTTAAACTTTAATACCAATTCTAGTGATTTAGATATGAAAACATCTATATAACATAAGCATGCAACATATAATAATCTTATAAACAATGTGGTTAAGCTCAGTGGTGCTTCTACTGCTTTACCTTGTCAGGCTGAGTAAAGGTGCCAGCGTTGCAGGGCGTTCGTGGATCCCACAGTCGAACTGATCTATCCCAGCTACCCGTTACCATGACATTCACTTCTGGGCAGTACTCTACACAACGAATGGCAGCATCATGTGTTCCAACAATTGTGTCTGTTTAAAGAGAATAAACCAGCAGAATATAGATGAAAGCATTCAACACACATGTTTCACTACTGACAGTTTTTAATCCACCTACCAGATTAGTAACATACCTTGGTCTGTGTTCAAATCATGCATTTTTAACTGTGCATCTAAACCTCCACTCCAAGAATGTGTTGGGTCCTGAAAGTTAAAAGTTTTATCATTTGAGTGCACCAGACTTCACGGTTATAACATAACAAGAAGAAACCTAAGCAGAAAATCTGTGACCTACATAAAATGCACAATCCAGAACTGGAGCTGCGTGCTGGTACTTCATTCGCATGGTGTTGCCTCCTACATCATAGAGACGGACGGTGCAGTCCCAAGAGGAAACCAGGAGAAACTGGGCTGTGCTGGGGCTGAACTTGACAGCAGAGATGCCATCCTCTGGTCCCTGATTGAGCTTGTACTCGTTTGAGCCCGTCATCTGCAGCAGAGGAAAATGAGCATGCGATTTAAACTTTAATAGTCAGTAACCCTCCAAGGTATTTTAATGCAACCTAACTGACATTCAGACTGGAGTATAAAGGACACAAGGTCAAACATTATAAATTGGACTGGTCATTTCAATCTAACTACACAGTTTTAAATACTGCTCCACTATGAACATCTATGACACTGTCAAAACACATATTTTATTCATTTCCTCATTCATTTGGAAAAAAAAATGTCTGTACAGACCTTTTAACACTTTATTGGGCAAGGAACTATTTTTGGTAACTTAATGGCCAAAATTAGCCTCCCCATGCTTCACTGTGAGATTGTAGAACCATGGATTCCTCCCAGTGAGTCAGCAAAGATCAGGTTATATATATGACAGACAGTGAGATTACTGCATCTGAACAATCAGCAGTGACCTGCAGTTCAGCATTCTTCCACAATTTGGGAAATTGTTTTTTTTCACCCTTATCTACTCCCATACCTTTCGTCATAACATTGAAACTAACACTGGTAGGCTGAGGAAAGTCATGCATGATATAAATGTTAAAGTGTTAATAGACGTCTTTGCATTGAATCATATCTGTTATTAATCTCTGTCTCTCTTCCACAGCATGTCTTTATCCTGTTTTCCTTCTCTCACCCCAACCGGTCGCAGCAGATGGCCGCCCCTCCCTGAGCCTGGTTCTGCCGGAGGTTTCGTCCTGTTAAAAGGGAGTT